>MU227609.1:689236-702278 GCA_018584345.1 Thuja plicata | reverse complement strand
AAGGACCTTCCATGACGTCGTGCCATCCATGGAGTGAAAGATCCACTTGGCAGCAAGGGAAATTCCCTGAATCCTAAGATCTTTCAACCCCAAACCCCCAAGAACCTTACTGTTGCAGCACCATTTCCGATTAACAACATGTGCTTTTTAATTGCTTTGCCATCGGACCAGAGAAATTTCCTAACAGCTTTCTGAATCTCAAAGATCTGGTAGTTGTTAAACATCCAAGCAGAGGAGTAATAGATATTATAGGAGGACAGGATCTTTTGGCAGACTTGAATTCTGCGGGCCAAAGAGAGGGAGCGGTTATGCCACTTGTGAAGTTTATTGGTGATTTTCTCTTTAACCCAAAGCCACATGTCTTTAAGTGAGGGGTTTATAGAAAATGGGATGCCCAGGTATCTAACAATCTTTTGAGGTCCACCCCATTGAAAATCATAATGTTTGAACCAAACTGGGGGTTCCTCCTCCTAGCCAAGACACATGGATTTGGAGTGGGAAAGCTTAGCACCAGAAATATTGCAAAAAAGTTTAAGCTTGGTCTGAAGAGACTCAAAGTTGTCTTTAGTAGCTTCAAAGAGAATGGCGGTATCAACAGCTAATTGACTATTAATAAGAACATCCTCATTAGGCAGTGTAATTCCTTTCACAGTTGGGGATAAGGTATTGTCCCTAAGAAGGTAGAACAGAGCATTAGAAGCAATAGCAAATAGAGCAGGTGCCAGGGGGCATCCCTTCCTAATAGACCGTTTGAGTGGAAAAGAGGCAGATAGAGAGCCATTAATGTCAATTTGAGCATAGGCATCATGGAGGAGAACCTTCACTGCATTACAAAAAAAGGCAAGAAAACCAAAAGCCTCCAGCATCATGGAGATGAAGTTCCACTCAATTTTGTCGTAGGATTTTTCAAAGTCTAACAGGAAGATGGCAGAATTTTGATGGGAATGCTTAGTCCAGTGCATGGCTTCCAAACTAGTGATGACATTCTCCAAGATGTACCTGCCTTTAATAAATCCAGTTTGAGTAGAGAAAATCAGTTTAGGAAGAATGTTGACAAGTCTGGTGGCTAAGATTTTGGCCAGAATTTTGTAGGAGACATTTAGAAGTGTTATGGGTCTCCAATTTTTTATGAGGGCTTTATCCCCATCTTTAGGGATAAGTTTGATAATACCCCAGTTAATGGAATTACTGAGAGAGCCATGAGAAAAGGCTCCGAATATATCTCAAGGAGGTCCTTGCAGATCCACTTTTGATTGGCTTTATAGAATTCAACGGGGATGTCATTAGAACTAGGAGCCTTGTCCAATTTAAGAGAGTTAATGGCATTACCAATTTCATCAAGAGAAATTTAATTGGCAAGGGTATTAGCATCCTCAGCAGAAACAATCTTAGGAATCAGAGCTCGACCCCTGTCCCTGAGAGAGGAGGCTTCAACCGAATCCTTAGAGGAGAATAATTTTTGATAGAATTTAGCAAAAGTATCCTTAATAGTGTCCAAATCCGTAATCTCTTGATTGTCAATAATGATCCTTTCTATGGATTCATGATAATGTTTGTGTTTAATAAGATTGAAAAAAAACTTAGAACCACGATCTCCATATTGCAGCCAGTGAGCTCTGGCCCTAATCTTAGCTCCCTTAGTCTTAATGACCTGATGCCTCCTAAGTGCATCTTTAGCCTTAAAAATTTGGGAGGTAAGGTCAAGGTCAGAGGGGGATTATTGAGTATTAACTTCAGCAGTAGCTAATTCATGAAAAAGATGTTTCTCAAGGAATTTGTAGTCCTTGGCCCGTTTCTGACCAATAGTCTTTAAAAGGTTCTGCCAGGCAAGGATGTTCTTATTCCAATTATCAATGTAACTACCATTGGGGAGGTTACGTTTGTTAATGATGCTGATGATATGGATAGCAGTGAGGACTCAACATCTTCGAGAAGACTGGTGTATAGGATAAATTTGGAACTAAGGCAGCGACTGACAGCAGGGGAGGTGTTGAAAGTGAAGGAGGCAAGAATGGGATGGTGATCAGATAAGGATGTGGGGGTGACAAGAACAGAGTTGCCTACATTGTCTGGAAAGACAAAGAAAAATCTCTTACTAGCATGGAACCTATCAAGTCTAGAATATATTCTAGCATGACCCTGTTGATAGTTGCACCATGTATGCCAAAGACCCAGATTGCTGGCCTTGTTACCAAACAGGGGGTCGAAGAGGTGTTTAGAGTTTTTAAGTCTATTCTAGGGAACTTTTTCACTATCCTTCCAGGCAAATGGAAGTCCTCCATTCTTATCATCCTGAAATTCAACCATGTTGAAATCACCAGCAAAAATCCAGGGGATGCCAGGGAGAGAAGTCAGCCATCCCCACAGACTAGCTCTTTCATTAACATCATTTGATGCATAAATAGAGCATATGCCAAAATATTTATTATTGTAATTAATGGTGACCCAAATAGCACAGTTACAGGGGGAGATGCCCTGATTAGTAATAAAACTCACCCATTTAGGGCTCACAAGTAGGGCAACACCACCTCTACCCCTTGGGTGGTTGGTGGTGATTTTAATAGCATCTTTCCATATAATATTAAGGTTTGATTCCAGAATAAAACCAGTAGATTTAATTTCTTGCAACATAAGAAAATCCAAGTGCTTACAAGTAGACAGGAAATTTTTAATAACATATTTTCTATCTGGGGACTCGATTCCCCTAATATTCCAAGAAAGGCAATTCATGAGGAAACATTTGAAGGGGAAAAACGCAATTTGGATGATTCAACATAGGTGATCATCTCATCAGTACACATTTCATCTTCATTTTTTTTAATGGTTTTATTTTTGGACCCAGGAGGTCTCCCTCTGCGTTTAGAGGTAGGAAAACTAGACAAAAAATCTCCTTCATTATCAGTTAGGGTTTCGATTTCAGCAGAGGGCATAACCCGGGGTTGAACAATTTCATTCAGAGGTTGTGAAGCAAGGATGACCGCACCTATTCTGGAGAATGTAAGAGGCTTTCCATACTCCCTGTATTCTTTTTGATCTGCATGTCTCTCAACTTAGTCTATAGTGGAAATAAATTCCTAGGTATTTGTACTCATCCATAATCTCTAAAGAATTACCCTCAAATATAAAAGTATTACGTTGTTTTTCCTTTTTCAAAGAAAAGATCGTGACTTTTGGCTTAATGGTATTTACTTGCATCCCTACTTCTTGGCAAAGAGCTCCAAATTTTCCAAATGTTCTCTCAAACCTTGAGCAGATTTGGCAATAAGAATAAGGTCATGTATAGTGCCCACCCTTTAGTAGCTTTTAGTTTATTTTTTAAAACTATTTTTGGCCACTTGCACATGTGCATCGACTACTCTAGTTTCTATTTGCAATTGATATTGTATGACTTTTCACTAGATTTCAGTTAGTAAGAACTATGGATTTTGCGTGATTTGATATTGTTACAGTTAGACTTATGATCAATTTTATTATGTTTATCTCATGTTATGATTACATTTATGGTTATGGATTACCGACAATACTAGCACCATATTTATTTGCACATGGATCATATGTATGCTTTACTTTGTGTATAATGTGATTTTTATGGTATGAGGCGAGGTCGTAGTTACTTATGTGCGAGACCCACATGACCTACCGTTCTCAACCATTGTTTGTTACATATTATATGTATGCACATGTTTGTCTTTGTGATGACAGGATTGCAGGTATCAGGCATCGTCTTCCCTGAATTGGCAGGAGTGAGCGTGCCCTATCACAACGTCTCAACGGTAAGAAGGGGGGAGATAATGAATAGGTCCAAAACCCCAACTTAAACCATTCATTATCCTAATTAGTGGACAATATTATGTGTCTTCACCCTTCAAAATTCGTCAAGTGATGTGAATTTGGGAACCTTTCCTTGGGTCTGAGTTTTGCTTATTTTAGTTATGTCGGGTTTTCTGGTTGCATGCTTGGTTTAAGGTTTTGTGTTAGAATAGAAATTGGGTTGTATGTTATTAATGTTATATTTATTTAAATCATGTAATTATTAAATAACTAATCGAGGGGGTATTTGATTAATAAAATCTAATTAAAATACCTTTGTTGATTTAATTGATTTAAATGGAATTCATAACTTTTATTAAAAATGTGTAATAAACTTTTAAGTTTAAAATTGAATTAAAGTTGTCTTTTGGAAGATAAAGATGATTTTTTTTTTTAAACCAAATCTTTTGACTCCAAAGTCAACTGGAGTTACTTTTAACCTTAGGGGTAAGTTTAGAAACCATAGGTTAGTAGTTTTTTTCTATTTTAGGAAATTTTTGGGCTCTTTTCAAGAACATAGAAGTTGAGGGATTTGAGCTCTAAATCTTGCCAAGGAGGAATTTCTGGAAGGTGAAGAACAATCTAGATAGCTTGCATGTGTACTGCTGGATTAGTGGTTTCAGAATTGTGAGGATTTTGAGGTAGAATCCTAAAGCTGAGTTTGTATGTGTATATTTTATTGTAAATTTGTTATTAGGAAAGTTGTATTTTTGCTTTCAGATTAGTTTTAGTTGTTGAGTTTTGCTTGAAACTTTTTCTATATACCCTAGGATGGATTAAGATTAATCTTGTGGATTCAGAATGGTAGTAAACAAATTAGTTAATCCAAATCAGTATTTTTTTGTAAATTAGGAGTTATCCTCAGAAAATTGATTGGTGTTCTTGAGAAATTCCCCAAAGTTAAGTTAATGCACAATCATAGTTAGAAGTTATAACCCATTTGATTAGAAGGCCAAATATATTTAATATGTGTATTTTTCCCTTATAAAACTTTATAATTTTGGTTGTAAAATTAATTTAAAATAAAATTAAAAAAATAATGTGTTTTATATTGTTAGTTTTTTTTACTGTATTATATTTTTTATTTAAAAGTTTTAAAAAAAGAGGAGGTTATATTTTAAATTATATATATATTATTTCATATGAAATAAATTATTATTATTTTTTTAAAAAGAAAAAATAATAATAATAACTATTGATGGGGGGCGGGGGGTCCCATTTCCCCACCCCCGGCAGCGGGCTGCTCACGGTACCTAGGCTGTCGGCGGTAGTCTAGACTACCTAAGGCAAATATAGTTGCCTACGAGAACTAGGTTACCCGTGACAGCTAGACTGCTTACGACAGCCTAAGGGGGGGGCGCCTCCCTTGGCATTGGGGTGCGGGGTACATCCCCCCAAATGTTAGTTTTTTTATTTTATTTAAAATATATTAAATTTTAATTTAATATAATTAAAAATTGGTTTTTTATTATTATGTTATTTAAAAAAATTAGTGTTTTAATTTAATTAATTTTTAAGCATTGTTAAATTTATTTAATATTGATTAATGTTAAATAAACTTTAGGTATAAAGACGTGCTTTTTTTAACTCAGTTATAATATTTTTTATTTTTTGATCGGTAAAAGGCCGAAGCCTGTAGATTTTATTAATATTAGAATTTCCAATTTTTACAAGAGTCTCCATTCTCTGCGGGCACTGGTAGGAAAGAATGGAGAAGAAAACCTCCAGTCTTGCCCGGGACCCCAGGTCCATATTCAAATTGCAAATGTTATGGGGGCATTCCCTCAATTACAGAATAGTTGAAGGCATTCCTTCATAAAATTACAAAGAGTGATACCAACTTAATGATTGAATTTTAATATTTGATATCAGGACCAACTTTGTAGAAGCAGGCGATCGGCTAGTTTGAAGAGTGGCTTTGTCTTTGATTCTTTAATTCTAAGATATTCATTTGAGGAATGTTCCTTTCCCTGCACACACTAAAGCTAGGAAAACATGTCTAGATCTTTTGTTAATTGTTAGTGATAAATAAAACATTTAACATTTTTGAATCACACCAATTTTGGGATGGTATTATAAGAGTTAACTGATTAGAAAACTATATGCTTAGGTTGACTAAGATTACTGGAAATCACATATATGGAACTGTTGAGGATATTTAAAATCAAAATTATACGCCCGAGATCTCTACCAGTTGCTTCTATTCTATCTCTCTGAATTTCTCCCTCGCATAAGTTTATTTTATAAACATTTATTGCTTATTAAATGAAAGGAGGAAGTAGAAGGGTTAATAATCGAATAATCAATGAAAAACTTAGTTATAATATTAATTAGTACTTTCTTTTATTAATACGTTAATTATTAATCAATAGGATTATTAATTGGCGATTAATGTTTTAGTTTCTTATTGCTTATTATCATGTATTTTTCTCTGTTGAAATGTAGTCTTCTTTTGGGCTTTTGGGGAAACTAAGTTGGCTCCTAGGGAAATGTACCAGAGGCTAGGGGTGTGTACTATGACATTGCATTTTTTTTTCTTTATGACTTAGCATCTATTCAATTATCTTTCCCCAATTATTTGTCTTAAGTTCGTGTATAGGTGAGCTTACAAGTGTGTGTGTTTACTTAGTTTTTGGTTCGTGAATCAATGCATGTTCCTAATGGTTTTTTGTGGAACTAAAATTTGGCCATCGTACTTGTACGATATTTTGGGAGACTAAATATGACTATGAACTTAGAGTAGGTAATCTAGTGTTTAAGGGGGAGTGGCTTGTAATGAGGGTTGGGACCCTAAGAGGTTGCTAGGGTAACTCATTGTAAGTTAATTAATAAGTGATAACCTAATACACTATGGGGTTTAAAATGAATTAATAAGACGTTTGTATTCCTCGACCATGCCTTGAGTTCATTTATAGAATAGGATGGGAGTGGGAGAAGATGCTTGATCTTTGATCTTGCATAGTTAGTACCCTTGTCTGCATGAGAGGTTACTAATACCACATAGAGTCACTAGGGGTCGGGGGTCCAGTGAGACTGTCTGGGTCACTTTAGAGCTGACTCGTGTGATGACACTTCCCCATATTCATTTCAAATTTCCTACGTGTGTTGGTTTCCTCTAGGTTTATAGTTCTTTACCTATTTAGTTGAAGTTGTACCTTGTGATAGAGAGCTTTCTAAATCCCTTGTTTAGTCATACTTTATGACTGGTTTGTAAACCGATTGTGATCTGTTGTTATCTCCTCAGCACGGTGGGAGTAGACCATTTAGATGCCATGAGGATGGATGGTAGTGATCCTCTTTACCATTGGATACCTCGATGTCCTTGTACCATTATTGGTGATCTTTTAGCAGTTGTACTTCCTTGCAACGTCTTAGGAGATATGCTCTTATCTTTCTTAAGTTGTTTATCATATCATGTATATATATTTCAGTTATGCTAGTTACAGATTAATATATCATACTTCATGTTTAATTATAATTACATATCATTTATTTGGATAAACCTTATGGTATCAAATGTAATCATATAATTATTTATGAGATGTCGTACTTATTAATCATTTTGTACTTTGGCATATTTATATTTAGTCTTTACTTAATTTATGAGTAATTTCTACATTATGGAACCCTTGAAAATTGTAGCCTTGTTGAGTTTACTTTATGTTCATGTTTTGTGTTTTACTGTAATTGCTTTCGCTTAATTAATCATCTTGAATGTAAACTTTTAAAATAAAAAAAATCTATAAACTTAGTTACTTGTTATAGGTTAATTTATCTTGGGTTCCCTAACGGGGCATTACATCATCAACATATAAAAGTAGTCTCACCACATATCCTCCCAAATGTATGCCTTCTTCATTGGCCTTGTTTAACCACTCTTCCAATTTATTGATGTAAATACCAAACGGAGTAGGGGATAAAGGGCACCCTTTTTTGACACAAATGTCACTCTCAAAGAATTAAAATATGCACTCTTTAGTTCTGATTTTGGCTTTGACTCGCTCATACAAATTATAAACAACAACCCTGTACTCTTTAGGGACTTCCAACTCTTCTATTTTGTGCCACAACTTATCCCTAGGATCGGTGTCAAAAGCTTTCGTAAAGTCCACGAAATAGGAAAAAGATTCTCCTCTTGTTTCTCCAAAACTTTTTCAATGAAATGTCTTAGAGTGATGCAGTGATCAATGGTAGAATGTTTTAGTCTGAAGCTCATTTGTCTCGTTGCTCTTCTTTCTTCTTTTTCTACACAACCGTTGATTCTACGCTCTAACATACTCCCAAAGAGTTTTACAAGAAGGGGGTTCGCCATAATGGTACGATAATTGGAGAGGTTGTTGATGTCTCCACTCTTGTGAAGAGGAATACCAACATTAGTTGTCTATTCAATAGGAAAGATGTCTTGTGTGACCTTGTTAAAGATGTTCTTGATGTGTGAAGTCGGGAGCTCTACTTCCCATTTTGAAAATTATGCCTGCAAACCATCAATATATTGTGTTGTACCATTTCACATCTTCTTTATACCTAGTTCAATGTCTTCAATTGAAAATATCTCAGCTGGAGTATTAATTATAGGAGGGTTATCCTCCCCATTTCACCACTCATATAAAAGCTTCGCATATTCCAAGCATTGGGTATTTGTGATATTGTTTTCCACTTACTTTCTCTTCTACTGTAGTTCTCTTCAAAAACTCTTGGGATCATGTTTTCCTAAAGAGATTAACTCTTTCCTCCAAATAGTCGCATAACTCTCTTTTTTAAATTTTATCAACTGCTTGTAGAAAGAAAATAAACAAACTTAACAAATATTTGAGTCTCTAGATTAACTAAATTGTAACAAGGAGCAATGTCTCAATACTTATTTATAGATTTTGACTTTAAACTAATAGGTACCTAATGAAAGTTTGTATAAAGCTTTGAGAACAATATAAATTTTTAACTTTTACATTAAAAATTACAAACAAAATCAAATATAAAAAATTAAAGTTAAAATAAAACTTATGAAAAATATAAAAAGTAAATTTTTAATATTTTTGAAAATTTATAAAAATAAACTTTATTTTCTATTTAATTGATAATTATAAATTATAATGTAATCATTAATATTAAAAATTATAATACAATAAAATTTAAAAATATTTTTGGATTCATCAATCATTATTGTATTATATGCAATAATTAAATTGATGTTAAAATAATTTTACTGAATTGTTGTTAAAATAATTTTATATTGAATTTGAAATATTTAGTACATATTTAGTAGGCCTTATTCAAAATTTTGATACCCTGTAATAAACAGCGAATAGTATCATTGTGTAGTTTTTGATCCTCTCCATAATTTGGGGGAAAAATCTGGGGGATATCTCTGTTTTTTGTATCACTCAACTAGAACTAGTGGGTTTCATGTGGAAGCCAAAATGTAATCATCATAATATAACCTATTAGGATTTGCGGGTTTTTGTGCAAATTCAAATGTAAAAGCTGACATATTGTATACGACTACGATCCCAGGGTTTCTTCCTGATTCTTCCACGGGGGAGTCTTTGAATCAGTATATATTAATATAAATATGGTGGACATCCCACTTTGGCTTAAAATATATATATATATATTGAATTGATAATTCTATAAAAAAAAATATTACACATTGAACTCTATTTTCAATGAAATATTTAAAATTGAAATAAATTATATAAATATTTACAAATTAAAGTTGAATTTTTAAGTAAAAAAAAAATAATTAAAAATTACGAATCAAAAAATAAAATTATAAAATTAAATAAAATGTAATATTTAGAAAATAAAGATTTTTTTTTTTGTAAAAGTGGCTAGGTCACGAAATATTTTATTAATAATAGTAAAAAGTTTACAAACCTGGTTTAGGTGGGCATACCGGTAGGAAATAACCAAGAAGAAAACCTCTACTTGTAGCCCATACAGATGAATTGAAATAGTAACATACTAGTCTACCCAAATCAAGCAAAAAAGAGATCCCCACCTGGAAATGTACCCAAAGCTAACAAAAAAACCCAAATGAAAACTTCAAAATAATGCCAAAGAATTCATGCAATCCCTATTATCCCATTACATCCAAGAAATATCCATCGGAGAGAAAGGGGAGAGATGAAGAAGGGGACCCAAGGGATGCAGATGTCGTTGCTGAAGAAAGATGTCTCTCATCCACGTACCAAACATAAATAGTTAATCCTCCATAAATAGTGCAAGATTCTAAAGGGGATTACACACCCAGAGTGGCACACCTACATAGAGAGAAACTCTACCTTTGGATAAAATCCATATTAGTACCACTGATATAGAAAAACTGAAATCCATGAAGCAGGAAGATAATCTGAAACGTACACATAGATGATAAGTAAAAATAAAAAAGAACAGTTAAGAATATGATAAATCAGCATGGTAAGTTAGCCTCAAATAACAGTATCAAGATTATACCAAATGTGACAATGAATTCATATCCACTTCCTGAAGCGAGAATGGGTCATCAATCGCCTTATTCGCTAGAAAATCAACAACCATATTGGCCTCTTTGAAGCAATGTTTAAGCTCAAAGAATTGAAAATAAGTTAATATTTTGAGGACCAAATCCAGTCTATATCTTAGTTTCCATGAGGAAGTCTTTGTAGAGGTGATTATATTATAGATCACCATTGAGTTTCCCTCAATTATGATCTTAGATATCTTCATGGAGATAGCAATAGAAAGGCCAAAGAGAGGAGCTTCCATCTTCGCTATATTGTTGGAGTCTGAGGGAATCTTTTTGCAAGCTGCTCTAATAATGTTCCCCTCAAAATTTCTTAAAACAGTCCCCCCTCCTAAAATGTCTAGATTTCCCCTAGAGGCACCATCATAATTAAGTTTCACAAAACCAGAAGGAGGAGTAGACCAAGTAGCATTAAGGCGGGAGGAGGAAGATGAGCAAGAAGCTTGACATCCACGAGGCAAAAGGGACTGGAGAAGAGGCCAATTGTCATGAATAAAAAAATCCCACTTAGTAAAATTATTTTTTCTCTTGATCAATTTAACCTGATATGTAAGCATCACTTCAAATATAGACTTTTCTATTTTTCCAATGACCTCGATCCATGATGTAGATTTTCCTCTAAATACTCTTTCATTTCTCTCAAGCCAAAATTTCAAATGACTATAGAGGGGCTCACCTCCCAAAGAGGTGCAAATGTGGAAGATTTGTGCAAAAAAGGCCAAGCTTTGAAGTGATCACAAAGATTAGGGCCAATAGTTGTAAACCACCCCAGTCTGTGAATAAGCCAATACCAACAATCAAGAGCAAAGGGGCAGTGAAGGAATAAATGATTAGAAGTTTCCATAAAGTATCCACATAAAGTACAAGGAAAAATAGTGGTAATCCCCAATCTATCAAGTCTTTCCCCAGTGAGGACCCTATCTTGGATGGCCAACCAGGCAAAGGCCCCCGCCTTAGGAAGACATACAAATCTCCATAAAAGTCTTACAGGCCAAGAGTCAGAAGATTGAAGATGGAAATTTGAGTCATAACCGACCTTAACCGTGTATTGGCCAGAAGGGGAACCTAACCAAATAATTTCATCCTCAAGAGGAGAGAATAAAATAGGTCTAGAGCTAAGTTCCTTATGAAGTTTTGCAGCCAAATTTGAAAAATCATGTAGGCCAGAAAGATCTTTCCAAACTGCAAGACTATCCTGAATATCTAAATAATCACAAACCTGGTCACCCCAACTCTATTTAAGATGAACATCTAAGGGGTGCCACTCCCAAATTTGAGATAAGGTGTGTGCCCATTCCATGAGTCCTCCCAAAACTGTGCTTTTGACCCATCATGTATTAACCAAGAGAGTGAGGGCAGGATGAGCTCTTGACAAGAAACCATGAAATTCCACATGTCAGAACCCCAAGGTAAAACTAAAGTTGTAAAGGTTCTTTCCCTTTTATCAAAGTCAAGGTACTTCGATCTCGTTAATCTGGCCCATTTAGAATTCAGGTTTTGATATAATTTCCAAAGCAATTTGGCACCCAATGCTTTATTCTATAAATGTAGATCCCTATCTCTAGCACCCTGGGTGGAATTAGGAGTAGAAACCTTACTCCAAGCAAGAAGGGGTAACTTTTTCTTTTCAGTTACTAAATTTTAAAATATTAAAATAATTTATTTTTACTAAATTTTCAATTTTTGTTTTAAAAGAAATTATAAAATATTATTCAAATAAAATTAAAAAATCATTATATAATTAAACATAAAAGTAATACTTGTGTATTTCTAATATTTAAATATGTAAATATTAGTTTGTGAACAAATAAATAGTAATTAGTAACAAATTAACACTTCAATTGAAAAATGCTAATAATAATAATGTTGGATTGCAAATTCTGAATCGAATTGCAAATCTGCATGTACAAAGTGCAAGAACTTTATAAGGCATGTGTTAAGTCTCCAAACTAATCTTTTCTAGCTTTTCTAATTTGATATAAAGAAATTATCATTGACAAAGTGTGCATCAACGTTTAAAGACAATAATAGTGTGGCTATAATAAATGCGTAAATGTTTAAACTTCTATTTTTTTCTAAAAATAGAATTTTCTACTTATGGTAACCAATAAGAAATTAGAAAAATAATATTTTTAAATCATTTCAAATAAAAATTATAATAAATACCTTTGAGGAGCTTTTTTGGTAGTTGTATTTTTCATTGGTTAGACAGTAGGATAAGTTGATTCAACAAGTTGAGAACAATTATCAAATGCCCTAAGTAATCATCATGCATGCCAAGTCATATGTTATTACCGAAGTCTAATGTTAAGTGTCGATGCAATACTCTCATCCTTCATCTAGATCTTAGATATGTGCTTATTGTTTATAATGAATTAGGGATTGTAATTTTATATAACACCCTAGAATATATAAAATATTTAGTGCCTAAGTCGATGAGAAATCATGAAGTTGGAAGTAATCAACATGGACCCAACTTAAAATTTTGAATTTGAAAGTATAGAGTGAAACCAACATAGAAAATGGTAAATTGTAAATCAAGTCTAGACCGTTGGGATGTAAGAAACCAAAATCAAACACAGTTCAAGTAATTTGTCAATTCATCTGCATCAATATGCTACTTGTACATTAGTTATTACACAAAGATCAAATCAAAGCCAAAATGAGCCAAAATGAATGTGACAAGTGTGGCATTCGCAAATTTCACAATTGCCCCCAATTATTATATAT
>MU227609.1:644002-663820 GCA_018584345.1 Thuja plicata | reverse complement strand
TTATTAATTAAATTAATTCGATCATAGGGTTTGTTTAGCCAATAGATATTTAGGAATTAAATATGATGTATGATTAATACAGATTTAGGATTTTCTGCATTTGACACTCAGGTCGAGTAGAGTCAGTTAAAACTCAGAATTGCCTAGTACAATAGGACTGATGATTTAGAAGAGCGACAAATGCAACAAAATTGGTTAGGGTTGCAAGATGCCAATTTTGGGGTGTTACAACATATTCCTGGTAGCATCTCATTATTTTTCGTTTGCATATGATTTCTTGGAGGGTAGGATAGAATTAAGGTATGTGTAGGGATGTTTTATTATGTAGTAACCAAAGATCAATTTGGTGCATCACCTTTTCCCTTTCTGAATTTCTCTTTCAGCATATCCTTCTTCCTTTTTCCCTCAAAGCAGTAGTTTAGGTGCATCCTGATTGTAAGGAATTTGACCTTCTCTAGATATTCAACCTTGCTTGTCAATTCCCATGCTTGGAGGTTGTTTCCATGTTTTATGAGGTTGCTTAGGTCGCTAACCACCATCTAGGCAAGGGTGCATACTTTTTTGTTAATAGTTAACAACAAAGAAAACAAAGAGATTCTTCATAAGTTTTAGATGTTGATAGCTCATAGATCCAAAGTCTGGAGGTAACAAACCAAATCATAAAAAAAAACCCATGACTGTCATCACCCCAGATTTGACCAAAGTATAATAGGTCATTTAAGACAAAACTAAAGAAGAAGCATTGTCTAAGGCTAATATGTTTAATGCCTTCATCTACTATATTGTGAGAGCTTCAAACAAAGAGATCCCATGAGGGATCCCTTGCAAATGTATAATCATAACACAAGCCAATTGAATGATCCATAAATAAACCTCCATGCCAAAGGAGAGGAAAATAAACGATGCAACCTAGAAAGGAGACATAATAAAAGAAAAATCCTCACACACCAAAAGTAGAGAAAAATAAAGGAACAAAGACAAAACAAACCAACACAAGAAAAAACAAAGGGAGAAAAAAATAAACAAAGAATATAAATAAGAATATATATACAATATAAAATGGTGAGAAATGATAGGGTGTAGATCAAAATATGATCTACAATATGATATGGTGAGTGATCTACATCTTAGCATTGCTCACCATTTTTTATATTGTATATTTTAAGATGACCTTGTCTTAGGGTACTACTTTTTAGTGGGCTTTGGGCCCACTGCGAAGGTTTTCCTCCTAGGTGCTTAATCGGGTTCAGCCTTGTGAAATCTGGTCCCTGAAATGTGTATAAAAGGATACATATCCCTCTCATTTTCACATCCATGACATACCTACAATTTAAGAGACATATTTAATCAAGTAAGTTATTGTGCATTCAAGAGATTCAAGTGCAAGGAAACCATCAAGCATTTTAAGTCTTCTTCTTCTTCTCTTTCTTCATCGATCCAACATTGTGGTAAACTACAATATTCATCATTCAAGGGTTTGGTTTCATGATTTCATATTGGGTTTTTGTGGATTCCAAGATATTTCCTCAACACTTATGATCATCTCCAAAGAGGCATTGCATCATTGAGATATGAGGTAATTTGTGTTTCAGATCTAGATTGCATTTTCTTATGCAACTTCAATTTAATTTCAAGGTTAATTCCTATACAAGGGCTCAACCAAGGAAAGCCCCTTTCCACAAAAATTCACCCTTCTTTATTGTGTGCAAGAATAGGTGGCACAGTCTCGGATCCAGAGTTTTAGAGTTTTAGAACCATTGACAGATCCTCTTTATATTTAATCAGTTTTTGTGCCTCCAAGACTAGGTAAAATTTTTGGGACTAGGCCGACTCAAGTCATCCTTGTCCTTTAGATATGATATTTTGAGAGTCGATAATTACAAGTCTTAGAGTGCCAGATCCAGAATGGTTTTTGATTCCAACAGTTCTGAGACATTCATTTCTAGATTTGAAGTTTGTTCCTCCTTTAGTAGCTTCAAGGTGAGTTCATTCTTCTTCTTATTTTCATCTTGCATTTAATTTTAGGCATCGTATTTTATATCACATCCTACTAGTATTAATTTCCTTTATCATATCATAAGTGTCTTTCATACATTTACATATCATAATTACACTCTATTCCATAAGGAATAGCTGAATCCCCCCTTTTACCTAGATCTTGCATTAGCAACCCTTTATCCTTTTTGGGTTGTGCTAATCAGATTGGTTTAAGGGTGGGTTTGTATTCCAATGCACAATATGATTTGGGTGAGTGATCTATGTCATATAATTTCTTTTTTAAGGTGACCACTTATTCTCTTGCAATAACTTCCTGAGTATGATATTAGTGGTTTTAGACCTTTTCTCTAGCAAGGTCTCTTTAACTAGTTGACTTGGAATCTTATTAAGCTCTAGGCATTTGTTATTATTTTTTGTATCCTTGTATATGGATGTACAAGTTGAGATCCTTGGTTTGAGGGCTTATGTCCTTAAATTGGGCGATGTCTTATCTCTTTAGATTTTTCCCATGATCTTCATCTATCTCTTTCTCTTTGCTACATTACCGTGAGCATGAGGTAGACTCATACTCCCACTAAAGTGGGGGATAAATCTATCATCCTAAAAAGTAAGCACCCTTATTAGGTGCTCATTTTTAGCCCCATTTTAGTATTGTATGGGTTCCCACATTGATTTCATGTCCTTCTATCCCTTGTGCATCCTTCAAATCAACATTATTTGTCCAAAATTCAAGGATGACTCTACCTTCTATGCCTGATTTCCCATTTTTCATCCATTCAAATAATTAATCTTCCATCTAGGTCCTTTTACATGCATTTTATATCTCAGGAGTTTCCCTAATTTCTCGACAAACTAAGGTTTTTAGATCCCCCTTTTAGCACACACCCTTTAGCCCCGGGCTAACTTTAAAAAAGTTTGCCTAGACAAGGCCAAATTAGGTCACCCTTGTCCTAGGGTGCTTATTTTTAGTGGTCTATGAGCTTGATGCAGGGCTATTTCTCCGAGGTGCTTAATCAGGGTCAACCTTGCAAAATTTGGGCCCCGAAATGTGTATAAAAGCATACTTATTCCTCTCATTTTTTACATCCATGAAATACCTACAATTTAAGAGACATATTCACACAAGTATTCTAGTGTGCATTCAAGATATTCAAGTGAAAGGAAGCCATCAATAATTTCAAGTCTTCTTATTCTTCTTCTTCCTCAATCCAACATTATGGAAAAATAAAAAATTCCTCATTCAAGGGTTTGGTTTCATGATTTCATATTAGGTTTTTTTGGATTCCAAGATATTGCATCAACACTTGTGATCATCTCCAAAGAGGTGTTGCATCATTAAGGTATAAGGTGATATGTGTTTCAAATCTAGATTATATTTCCTCATGCAACTTTAATTTCATTTCAAGGTTTATTCCTTTATAGGGGATTGAACAAGGAAAGCCCCTTTCCAAAACAATTTCCCCTTCTTTCTTGTGTGCAGGAACATGTGGCATAGTCTCGGATCCATATTTTCAGAGTTTCGGAACCAATGACAGATCCTCTTCAGATTTCATCAGTTTTTATGCCTCTAGGACTAGGTCAAATTTTTTGGACTAGACCAACTTAAGTTGGCCTTGTCCTTTAGATTTGATATTTTCATAGTCGATACTTATAGGTCTTAGAGTGCCAGATCTAGAAGGGTTTCTGATTCTGACAGTCCTGAGATAGTCATTTCCAGATTTGAAGTTTGTTCCTCATTTCGTAGCTTCAATATGAGTTCACTCTTCTTCTTTTCATCTTGCATTTAATTTTAGGCATTAGATCTAGCATCACATCCTTCTAGTAGTCATTTTATTTATCATAACATAAGTGTCTTTCATACATTTAAATATCATAATTGCACTCTATTCCATAAGGAATACCCAAATCCCCCTTTTACCTGGATCTTGCATTAGCACCCATTTATCCTTTTTGGGTTGTGCTAATCATATTAGTTTAAGGGTGGGTTTATATCCCAATGCACAATATGATTTGGTCAGTGATCTACATCCTAGCATTGCTCACCATTACACACACACACACACACACACACACACACACACACACACACACACACACACACACACACACACACACACAAATATAAGGGAAAACACCAAGCGAAGAATTATCCATATTACATATGAATTGGCTAAGCACAGGAAAAAATAGAGGTTTGTACCTAGAGTAATATACTTCATATAAACCTTAGGCTCGTAAGATGCTCAACCCCTACGAAGGATAGAATATTTAGATGTTGCTTAACCTCTCCTCAGCTACTTTAATCCATTTATATTAAACAAAGATAATAAATCTTTCTCTACTCATAAAAAATAGAGGATTAACATATTTACAATAAAGTCTTCACCTTTTATTCTCAAGAACGTTTTTCCTTCCACAAAAGGTTACTAATTAAAATATTGATATGCAATTAGTCTTCATATGAATCTTACCCATCTATCTTGACCAAAAACACAAAGGAATACCATATAGCATAAATCCATTCACAAGATAGCCCTAGAAATTTAATCAATATTGCCTTCCATAGTTTTAAAACCATCACACTGATTTAATAACCATACTTATTATATAATAGAGTCTTATCCAAGTTTGGGAAATACCCTTTACGAAAATATTATACCATTCCAAAAATATACCATGATAATATCAATTCGACATTATACCATATATTTCAAAAGCATACTCAAATGATATATAGTGTGATATATAAGTTTTAAAACATAACAACAAATCAACTGAGTCCTCCTATTTATGGTATGAGATTCCATAATTAAAAGTGATATAACATATGTCTATAAGAAAAACAAAGGAGATAATGTCTCAAAACTATATCTACCCATTGTGTCTGACAAAAGGGCCTCCTGAACCTATTCATCCATCTAACTAGTTTTCACACATGAATTTTCCGTCGAAGAAGGTCCCTCTTCCTCCATGGTCGTTGAAGCTCTGTTCCTTGAGTTCATAGTCTTCCTCTGACTTAGCTTCATGATGATATGTGGAAGAACCTAAATCCTCTCTAGAACTATATATGGCATATCCTCTGGTACTTTGTATCTAACCACCATTAGATACTCCATCCACCATATGTTCCCAAATGCTTCTTTCAGGTGTAACCATTTCAACAGGAAGTCGGTGATTTTTATAATGTCCCCCTTTCTTCCTTCAAAACTTTCTTGGTCTTTGATAATCAGCAGAGAACGTTTCTTAGTTCAGAGCTTCCCCTACCTCTACAAATTCCTCCTGTTACAGAATTTTCAAATCCCTATTTACATTTCATACAATAATTTTTTAGATGCTCCAATAAATATTTTTTGAATGACGTCCTCTTTCCTAGTACCCGTAACCAGTAGAATAGAGGTGAATATTGCAGGAATGTCATAAATTCACCCTAAAGTTGTATTTGTAATTCACTATTTCTTCTCCCATTATAATGTAGACCACAAGATTAGCTAGGTCATCCAACTCTTCTATCACCCTTCCCCATCTTTCAGGTTTAATCTCTCTAAATGCCATTGAGTGATATTCTTCCACGAGAAAAAGGAATAGTTTCAATTCCATACTTCTCTATCTCACCTATCTCATGAAATCTAAACATATACTTGCACTAAGACACATGTGTTTCTTTATTCAGGCTTACCGAGATTTTAGCCATTCAAATTCCCACAATAATTAATTATTACAAGATAGTGGGTTTCCTCCCACATGCTATGGCATGTGGGAGGGGGTCAAATTTTTAGATATAAAATATATGAAAATCCAATGGTACTTCCAATTATTAATACATCACTATCTCATTCACAATTTATGACTGAGATTAAACATCCTCATCATGATTGTCAAATAGTGTCCTACCTATTAATAGAAAACCAAGAGCAATCCTCTTGGAATACCTCGTAATGATACTTTCTAAAGTGTTGTGTTAAGAATATTAATCGTTAAAATAAATATAACTAAACCTACACAGAAAGGAGCTCCTAATAACCTTGTGAAACTCTGAGAAGGACATCGTCCCAGTAGATAAATATTGTAGACACTTAAAAATGACTAATTGCTCTAACGCGATAAGTTTACTAACATTCATCTTAAATTGTTAAATAATCTTTATTAATTAATTAATTTGTGTCCTACTATAATCTAAATTTGAAATCCTCATTTCTCTATAAATTCCTAAATTAGGTGATTTTAATTAATTACTTAATATTTCATCTATTATTCACCTATAAAGTAATTAAATAATTAATCATTATTTAATTATTCTCTGTCTTATTGAAATTAATAAAATAATCATATTATTTAATTAATATTCCTTCATTTTCTTTTGATCGGTAAAAGGTCGAGGTCATAGATTATATTAATATTAAAAAATTCTGAGTTTACAAAAGTCTCCATTCTCTGCGGGCACTGGTAGGAAAGAATGGAGAAGAAAACCTCCAGTCTAGCCTGGGACCCTTGGTCCAGAATAAAAAAATACAATAATTAAGAGGGCATACCCTCTTTAACAGAATAGATGAAGGCATTCCTTCATAAAGTTACAAGATATCACTTATAATTTGGTAACCGCTGCCCTGGACAGGCTTTAAGACACCCATAGGAAGAGATAGTGAATAGGAACTATGTCCTTGCTTCTATAATTTCCATTCCTATTTTTGCCTCTACCTGCACACACAAAAAACTAGGGGAAACTCATCTAATACTTCAACTAATTGTTAGTTTCAAACGTATTTATCAGTTAAAAACTAGATTCAAGATTAATTCCTTCCAATTATGGAGTATCCCTACCTTATTGGAACTTTATTATTAGGATTAAAATGAAATATTTTCTCCATATTAATTTAACTAAGCATTTCCAGAAAACAGATCTTGGAAAATAGATGAGTGAATTTGATTTTGAAAATGAAACCCATGATTTCTTAATACTTCTTTCTCTAAACTATCTTTCTGTATTTCTTATGAATTTATATCGATTCTCCACATATATTAAATTCTAATCATTTCTAACATTTTTAGACAAAATTAGAAGAACTAATATAATGAAATTCTTTTTAAAGTTTTAGTGACAATATTTCAATGTATATGTCTTATATTTTTTAAATTATATATATATATATATATATATATATATATATATATATATAATGACAATAAGATTAGTATATGTTAGTATGCAAATATGTAAAAAATAAATAAATTGTAAATTATAAAATGTCACTAGGCCACCATAAACTACCACACCCCTCCCATGACAGACAAAGAGAGTTTCCCAGAAAAACTTCCAAGAATTAATGCTAGTTAGTAAGCCCTGAGGGTCACCTTATCCCAAAATACTCGTATATCGATTCAAATCCCTAATTCAGATCCAAGCTAGGAAAAGCGATTCTAAAACAACAGACTCCCTGCCCCTAGGAAACTAGTTCGAGACTAACTAAAAGGGCCTACCAATCTGGAGTTTTAATGATACATACCCTAACCCAAATTTACAGTTATCTATGCCGAGAGCAAACTACAAGGGGACTAAAGTCAAGGACAGTGTGAAATCTGGGGAACCATATGAATACTGAACAAATTCCAAACCACATTGATTCAGAGTTACTAAATAATTATTCTAAATATTTGATACTTACCTGAAAAAAGAAATGCCAGTTTACCTGCTTCAGATTGAAAGATTTTAATAGAATTACTGTAGATCTATATTTACACACACACACACACACACACACACACACACATTCATATAAATCTATATATCTTCATATAAATATATATGTTTACTTATAAATATGTCTTTTGACTTTGTAATAATATGTCTATTACAGTGTAAAAAGTTTAAATTCTGAGCTTCGAATGTAGGGAAATCCCTTGGTAACCGGGAAGACAAAGGAGGGATTAAAGCTCTGCCCATTTTCGAAAGGCTAATCTTTCTGATTAGATGTGATAGGGGTATCATGATAGTTGCCACTGAATAAATTTTAACTCTTAGAATCAATAAAACTTAATTTACCACATCAAATCCCAAAAAACTTATCATAGAGCTTAAAAGAAAGCATATTGTACTTCTTTGCCAATCAATAGTAAATTTTCTTGAGAAATTATTCTCAAACAATAAAAACAGAGAAGACCGGTATCAGGAGATTTAAAAGTTAGGTTTACAATTCCATACTCAAACTTTTACTCTTCATTCATCGAGAGGGAGTCAATATCAACATTGATGTGTCTCCTTAGATAAGGTATACCAATGTTGGTGCTAAGTTCAAAATCTGATTCTCATATTCCTACTTGATCTTCCACAATAAAAGAATCTATCCAGTCCACTCCATCCTAGAGTTTAACATGAAAGAAACAATAAAGGAAGTTAAGATTTCTTCTCATTGTAGGTGCCCAGGCGACAAAAATTTCTAGGTCATCAATTTGTAAAACAGGGAAGGCCAAAACCGGCCTCCCTCCCACCAAAGATAGATAATAAGAACATGGTTTAGGAATTGTAAGATCCTCCCTGACATTAGCCAAAAATTTATCCAAATTTCCTAGGTAAGAACTCTTGAAAAGTCTTCTACAGAGTATCCCCATGGGAATTTTGTCTGTGCTAGCTTGGAGGGCCGAGGCAATAAATAAGGTTGGGATATCCGAATTAATTTTGTGCCTGTCTAAATTATTGAGGCACTCACTTCCCAAGATTCTAAGAACAACCCAGACAACTAAATAATGAGAAGAAAGTAAAACATTTTTTATCCTCGTCCCCAAAATAGGTGTATCAAAAGCAATTTGTATTTGAGGAGCTCTGAGCTTTATGGACATGGTCATATTTTGAGACTCTAAGAAGACCACTTGCCTATGTTTTGTTTCTTCAGAGCTAAAATATAAGGAGAGTGGCAAGAGAAGTTGAAGCCTAACGGAAGGAAGCGACATCAATACATCTTTGATAAGAAGGTAGTTTAATAGTTGGGGGATGTGATGGGGCAAATTACTAACATATATGTCTTCGTTGGAATTTTAATTGTAAAAATTTATATACCTAGAGTAGAAAGTGAATTTAGAACGTCAGGAGTATATACCATATTTAATGCATCACCTCTTCAGTTAAAACAATGATTCTATATATATAAGTCTATATCTATATATAAATACAAGATATAAAATATATATATACAAATGCATATATAAGTTTATATACCTGTTTTGAGTACAAAAGGGATCACTAGTTTCTTGATTTATATACCTCTATGCTACAACCCAGAAAAAATTCCTTTCCCTGGAGGTGGCGACCCCTTGCTTTGATTTCATAACTAAAAAAAATTGCCCGTCTTCCTTATGGATAACTACTAAATGTCCATATTCACAATTGTAGTAGTGTACCGAAAAGTATATTCTACAAAATAATTTGAAATCTTCTTATTTGAGAAAAACTATTCCTTCATAACAGCGTACTTTAACCACAATTCCAAACATAATTATAAATGTATAGTCTTGTTGGAAATGTATTAAAATATCGATTAGCGTATATATATATATATATATATATATATATTACTATAAATATAAGTATATAAATATATATGAACGTGTGTGTATATATATATATATCTATTTATATATATACATATCTCTATATATCTATATATTTATATTTATATATATATATTAATATATATAAATATAA
The DNA here is from genome assembly GCA_018584345.1 of Thuja plicata. Lineage (NCBI taxonomy): Eukaryota > Viridiplantae > Streptophyta > Pinopsida > Cupressales > Cupressaceae > Thuja > Thuja plicata. The sequence goes on along the minus strand of MU227609.1, from coordinate 654,129 downwards.
AAATATAAACACACACACACACACACACATATATATATATGTATATGTATATATATATACACACACAAATATATTAATATATATATAAGTATACAGAAATATATTAATATATATAAAAATATAACAATATATTATATATATATATATGTATATTGTATACATCTATATATATTAATATATATAAATAAGTAACTATCTGCACAAACAAACTGTATATACCAATAAAATCTCTGGTAAATTTAAATATAAACCCCTAAGAAAGTACCCAGAGACTACTTGGTGAGATTCCTATTGCCACTATAGCATTGAATAATAGCAGAGTATCCATTCCCACTGCTGAAGTAACCTTAAGATGATTTTCTAATACCTCTAATCCGAGCTTTGATTGTTATATAAATTTGCATAACATAACGGATTAAACTAATTATTATATTTATTTAATTAAACTAATTGTTCTTCTTATAAATAAATAAAGATTATTTATAATCCTCACATGTGCAAATAAATAAACTCTTTTATTTATTTAATTATAATTATCTTCCCAAATATGAGTTTCAGTCAACTCCACCATTCTCTCTCCTAACTAGTCAATTAAATCAGGTATCTATTTAATCTATCTCATCTTCCACTCCACCTCTCAGTTAAAGTCTTCAATCAAATCAGTTAACTCTTCCAGCTATTTAGGCATATGCAATCAGTTGAGTTCAACTCCCACTCACTCTAAGTTCAACTCTTCAATCTATCCTCTTAACAAATCCATATATTTTGTCATTGCGGCACACAAGTGTGGTGTTTTAGCCTACCTAAGTCTGACCTAGTCTAGGAAAATGCACGAACACTGAGGCAAATTACATGAAAAAAGTGTGAAACTTATCAGAGGTGGGATGTCACCTAGCCACTGATATGTCCTGACTCGATCATCGATATGCACGTCGTCCTCGTAGCTCGCCATCATCATCTGAATCACTCAAAAAATGCTCCTTCCACACCTAGTTCTCCAAAGCTCAAAGTTCATAATGACTTGAAAATGACCCTCCAAGCCCCTTTTATACCCCCTATCCCACTTTGATGGACGTGCACACCTTGCATTTATATTGGTCGTGATGTGTTTCACCTCCCAGAGTCCATAACTTTCACATATAACCTTTGTTTTACGATCTGTAAATGGCATCACAATATCAAAAAAATGAACCCTCCATTTCATTTTTCACTCCTTTCCTTGAGGGGGGTGCCATAATAACTGGTTGTTGATGATATTTCACAGAGGCGTATCGGGGTATATTTTTAGCAATTATTGTTTGAAATAATATTTTTGGCCTCCCCAATCTGGCTTCTGGTTCTGTCCCTGAATCTGGGCGTGATAAACCTCAGATAGGTGGGTGTGAGTCATTTTTGGTGCCCTCTTCCACAATCAGATCTCCATGTGCGACCACTGCTAGGGTTTTTCCATCACCGTTTGGTTTTTGAGATTGCCCTTTGCTTGATGGTTGTGGCGTCATTTATGTACAGGCTGAATTGGCTGCTCCAACTATGTGTGCCCAACTTTTTTTGTCCAGATCTTCTTCTTCGATGGCTTTGACCAGTCTTCATGTGGTGGTTTCTACTAAGGATCCTATGCTTTCTCCTATTTCATCTCTTGTGGTTGTTTCTTGCCCTTCCCTTTGGCCTTGATCTTGGTGACCATTGCAGATGGGCCACATGCTTCTAGGGTTGCTACTGGAGGTTTGTTGAAGAAGCAGCTTATTGAGAGATCCCCTTTCCTATCAATAAGTCCATTTCCATCACCCTGGAGGCAACGACAGTGGAGAAAATTGATCATGATATCTCTATTTTTTCTTCCCATGGTGTGATATTCTGATTTAGGGGGTTCTGGCCTAGCCTCCTATAGTTGCATGCTTGGATAACACAACATTGGGAGCCCCTTCTTTATGGTATTGTTCATATTTACCCTATGGCTAAGGGTTTTTTTGTTGCTAAATTTGAGAATGCTCAGGATATAAATATGATATTGTGTGGCTATTTTTTTAGTTGGGATGATCAATTTATGCTTATGGTTAAACCTTGGCATTATGATTTCAACCCTACTTTTGAAACTTTCGAAAAGATTCCTATTTGGGTTCAGCTTCCCTATCTCGCCCTTCATCTATGGGTTGACTCTCTTTTTGAGGAAGTGGGAGATTCTCTTGGGGACTTTTTTTTTATGGTGGACGTGGAATCAACCAATTTTATTCATTCCACATGTGCTCGTATCCTGGTTGACTTGGATGTTTCTATGGGCTTACCTGAACAAATTTTATTAGAATTATATAATGGTAAATGGATCCAAAATTTGGACTATGAAGGGATTCTCTTCAGGTGTAGAAAATGATTTAAAACTGTTCATGCAACAACTCAATGTATATTAGAGAAAAATAAAATGTCTGCCTCATGGTGGAAAGGTGCTACAATTCAGGATTATACAGTTGAAAAGAAACTTGAGTGATGCAAAAATGTGTGTTGTACACATTGCATAATACGGTTTATTATTTCATTATTTCATTTTATTATGTAAATGTTTCATCTAGATGGACATACAACATGTAGAGATTCCCATGAAATATTCTTGGTGAGTTGTATTGTAACATTGTAATATTATATGACATAATTATTTAATATTGGAGAAATAAATTAAAAAGTATCCAATATTGGATGTGGGGTCAATGGGGTTAGGTAGCACGTGGTTTTATGTAAAGTACTTAGTGGTTTTGTGGGAGCTTGTTTCTATAAAAACAACTACAAGGGTAGTTGTTGAGGATAGACAGGTTAGCCAAGGTAGGATTTGTGAAGGTTGGAAGCTGGTGTGAGTGTTCCAAGGCTTGCTGGCACTTCCACTAAGAGACCTTGGCTTGTCTCTTCTAGGAGACTAATCTCCTCTAGGTCCTAATTGGCTTATATGATTAACTAAGTCCAATTCCAACTCTCCTCTAAGATTTCTCAACTCATGTGCTTCACCTTAAAAGACTAACACCCTTTAGTTAGTTCAATTCTTCACTTCTTCCACTACACCTAGAAGGATCTAAGTGCCAATTCCACTCTAACATTCATGATTCATTGCAGGGATATCCATCCACTTGTAAATGTTCATCTCCTTGTAATTTGAAACCATTTACTAGGATCTTCAACTTGGTCTTCACCGGGTTCAAGGATTCAATCACTTGGAAGCCTAATTGAGGCCTATTCCTTGTAGCCTTTCACAATGTGTTTTTCCCACTTCTTTTAAAACTTTCCCAAAGAATTTGAAAAAATAATCACACATTCAGATACCCTCTATCACTTTACAATATATTTTGAAGGTTTTAGTTTTAGAAGTCCTCCGTACATAGGGTTCCTACAAACTAGGTTCAATAGGGCTAATAGGCCTAATTTCTAGGATAGTCTGCAACAGAATGAAAAAATTGCTCAAAACTTGACCAATTGGATTGATACAAACTTGACCCTCCTAGCATTTCATGACTATGCCCTAACTGAAACTGCACTTAGACCATACAGTACTTCACTACCCTACATAAGAATGCTCACTGTTTCACCTCCAAACCACTAACCTTACAATGCATGCTCGCCTAGGGCTTGGGATTAAAAATAGAAACTCAACTTTCCCTGACTCCTAACTCTACATCTATATAGACCATTGACTCCCCTAATATTTCCATCTATCCTCAGGAATATCCCATGGTTAGATTTCATGTGGGAGCCATGAATCGACTGACTAGTCAGGACAGGACCAGTGAACACACAAAACACAAAATATTTTATCTAAGACCTTACACTACCTCTAAACAACTAGCTTAATGAATGAAAGATGCTTAAAACTATCCTAGGAATACAAAACAAAAATTATTTTTAGTCTTTCAATCTAGTATATTCAACTGTCATAACAAAATGCTCGGGATTCTTCAATACACAGAGTTGCAGAGCTATTTTACTATTCAAATCTTGTTACAATGTATGACTAATGCTTAGATTCGAGTCCTTGGGTAACATTAGATGCCATCTCCATGATTCTAGGCCTTGTTGGTCAATTCTTCACTCCTATTCATAAGGGGATCCAAAGATAACCGAGTTGCATGCAACATTTGCAATAATTGCAAATGTTGTCATAGCAACATTTTAGCAACTTTTGGCATCTTTTCCATTATGCCTTCTCCCTAAGTTTTAGGACCACTAACCTCTTCATTTCAAGGATCCAAAATCATTAAAGGCCTCAAGGCATCTTTATGTCCTCATTTATGTGTTTAGGACACATTCATGACTCAAATCGAACATTTAGCAACTAAGCCTAAGTAATTGAAAAACTACTAACAATGGCTATTGTTGTGGCCTTAGTCCTAATGACTAACTCACCTAGCCCACATTGAAATGACCTTCTAAGGTCCAAAAAAAACCTAACTATCTTGACTTGGCCAATGTCAAGTACAAGCCAAAAATGATAAAAACATGGAGGTTAGCCTAGGTGTGCTCCTGCACCAGAAGCATGGCGTGTGATGTGTGGATGCATGCTTGTTCGCATGGAGTGCTTGGTTTTGGCTAGGGATTTGAAGGCTTCCATGGTTGTATTTCAATGTTGTTTTTTTGAATAATTCATGGTGATGGATGCTTTTGGAGACTGGGCTTTTACCTCATGAGGGTTTTCCCAAGGTATATCTTGTGTCACATTTTTGTGGGTATGTTGTCTATTCTCTTGCATGTGAATTATAAGTGTTTATTTGCATAAGATATATTATGGGTTATGTGGAAAATTTCATGTAGTTGGTTGCAAGTTTCCTAACATTGATAACCAAAGGAGTTTCTCCCAAGTTGTTACGTAGGATTCCTAGTACCTTGAGTCTTCTTCTCAGGATGTTCCAAGTATTGATGATGAGACTGCTGAGGCTAGTGGGCCTCATGCTACTATTCCTTCATAGGTTGTTTTGATTACTCATGACATTGCAGTGGAGGTTGGTTCAAAGTCTCTTATCTCTCCAATTTCTTCTCTAGTTGTGTGTGTGAGTAGGCCCCTGGTGTCTACATCCTCTAATAGTGCATGTTGACCATTTTGACATATTGATTGATTGTTAGGACTGACTAAAAGAATTGTTAAGATTGACAAAGAAAGAATTAGGGGTGACAAAAAAGATTTTTACTAACATGACTTGGTCAACATCTTATTAGTTAAATCAGTTAAAAGAACAGACTATCTATTAAAATCTAGAATAAAACATTTGTCATTTTCTCGAATCCTCAAACATGGATACAAATATATTCATCATTGAGCTACTTTTATTTAGCAAAAACGGGTATGGGATACCAAGATATGAAAGACAGAGACACATTTTTAGCTCTTTTCATTTGACAAGCGCTTATAAAAATGGGTATGGCCCACCAAGATATGAAAAATCAAGCTAGGTTGTGACCCTTTGTATTTGACAGGCATTGATAATAGACAAGGAATGTTATTCAATCCATTTGAGAGTGCGAGCGATAAGAGTCAAAATTTTTGTGACATCCATGAGCATCGCTATCTCTGACAATATTTTTTACTTGAGATACTTTTCCCATGTGTGAACATACTTTGCACACACACCCATAACACTTGTGTCAGAATTCATAAAAAATATCTCACAAATGATGGACAAAGAAAAAAGAACCATAAAAAATGATTCAAAATAAATCAAATGAATATAAGAATCACTAAGACAATGAGTAAACAACCATACTAATTTTGTGTTTGGTGTTATGTGTTTGCTTGATAATGACATTGGCGACAATGTTTGGTTCCAAGAATGAGGTACCCCCCTTTAAGACTAACCTATTTGGTTTTGAGTGTATCCATCCTTTGTATAAGACATGCTAACCATATGATAAAATATTGATAGGATGTGACTGATAAATAAGACAATGTAGTCAGTTTGATTGAGGAACAATTGTTCAGTTTGTTGATTAATGCGTATTTTTCGAAGCTCAAAATTTCTGTGTTTAACATCTACCTCCAATGCCTGTCATTGAAAAATGATGGTTTTATTGACAAAGAAAAAGTTGTATTTGTATTTTTTACATTTTTTTTTAGGGGTTTTTTCAAGACTTTTTCTACTTTTTAGGATTTTTTACGACATTTTCTGCATTTTTGGGTTTTTCAAAATATTTTCTATTTTTATTGATTTTGTTTCAGGACATTTTTAGATAATCATGACATAAGTGTGCTCACATTTTGGACATGGGATAATTTATTATGGAAATGGTCATGGTAGACTGACTTGTTGACCATGTGATAGACTGACTTGTGGATGACTTGAATGATGAACTAACCAATGGAGAGACATGTTGACTATAAAGACCAATGCATTTCAGACCACATATGGTATGCAATAATTTATTATAAAATACATGGATGTATGTATGACAAAGGAAAACTGTAATGGAACCGATAGAGTGACAGTAGATTGTGGTGCAAATAAGTCTACACATGGTACATGTTGCCAGGTTTTCGCCATGACACTTCTCTATGATGCCACAAAAGTGGTTTTCACCATAAGATGACTTATTTATTTTGAATTTCTATTTTTTGTGTGTCACATCAGGTGCCTATTCACCAGGTTTTCACCTAGGTAGCCATTTTTTGGCTTTTTGATTTTTTTTTTTTTTTTTTTTTGTATTTTTAACTACTCTTTTTTTTCAAGACATTTTTTAAAAAGGACACTCTGAGAGCTATGTATACAAATTGCACAGATGCAATATATTGACATGATCAAACAATGGATCACCCTTGGGGGTAGACAACTAATAAGCACCTGAACCAAATGTTGATGTGATAATGTATGGCCCAAGCCAATTTGGTTTGAATTTCCTTGGTTTCACCCTATCAACCAAATTATTCTAATTTTCCATTAAGACTGGGTCTCTATTTTAAAAGATTCTAACACAAACCTTCTTTTTATAGCTTCTATGGAGACCATTCTGATAATAATGTAAGTGATTAAGAGCATTCTGACATTTCTCATCAAGGATTTCAAGCTCTTATAGCCTATCTACCTTTATCTGTGATGTAATTCTAGAATAATCCACACAAGGAATGTAACTCGACCTTTATTGGAAAAATAAGTTTTGATCCATAGACCAAGGGATATGCTGTGGCTCAAGTGGGTGTGCGAATACTAGTGTGGTATGCCCAAAGGGCTGGTTTAAGTTGGAAGTTCCAGTTGCAGCTAGCATCATCGATGATATTTTTAGGATTTTTAATATGGTCTTATTAGACACCTCAAATTAGCCATTACTTTGCAGATAATAGCATGAGGAATAATGGTGTTGGATTTGGAACTTTTTACAAAGTTCATCAATATATTTATTTTTTAATGGGGTACCGTTATTTGTGACCGTGGAAAGGGTAATTGCATACTGACAAATGAGATAGTTGAAGATAAACTTGGAGATCTTATCGCCGATGACATAGGTCATAGGGATAGCTTTTATCCACTTCATGAAATACTCAGTGAGATTGACTATGTACTTATGACCTTTAGAGGATGAGAGATGGATTTTTCCAATGAGGTTGAGTCCCCTTTGTGAAAATGACCATGAATATGTGATTGATTATAATTCCTATGCTAGTGCATGTATGAGATCTCCATGGACCTAGCATTTCAAATATTTTTGTGCAAACTTGTAGGTATATTTCTCCATGGTAGGCAATTAATACCCAATCTTTAGGAGTTTCTTTTCTAGAGTAATGCCACTAGAATGATCCCCATAGATACCTTCATGTACCTCACTTAGGGTCATTTGTGCTTTATCAACATCGATAGATCTGAGGAGGGTTCCATCTAGACTCTTCCTATATAGGGTGTTGACAATGATGGCATAGTGGGAAGTTTGCCATTTAAGGGTTTTTTGTTTATTACGAGACAAGTCGGGTGGTATGTATCGGTCACATAAATAGGCATGAATATCATGGAACCATGGGGAAATAGGAGCAACATTTTCACACACAAACTCAGATAAATGGAATTCAAAGGCATGGAAGATAAGTTGTTTGACTAAGAACTCATAGTGCATTACATCGTTAAGAATATTAAGTAGAGATCCCACTGTGGACATTGCATTGACTGCTTTATTCTGTAATCTAGGAATCTTCTCAAAGACAAGGTGGTCAAAGTATTTCTTGAGTTCATTAACCATTTTATTATATGGTATCATCTTCTCATCTTTATTAATGTACTCATCATTAATCCAATTAATGATCAAATGAGAATCACCATATACATGCAAGTGTTTGATTTTTCATTGGACAATTGTCTTTAGTCTTGTGAGAATGGATTCATATTCTTCCATGTTATTAGTGAATTTAAAGTTGAGCCTATAGGATATAAGAATTGAGTCACCTTGAGGTGTGATAAATAATATTCTAGCATAAGATTCTTTCTATGTATAGGACCCATCAAATTATAAGTGCCAAAGTGGAGGTGTCTCAATCAGGAATATGGCCTCATCTGGAAATTATGCCAGGATAAGATGGGTAGCTAGGATAGGATCATCCACTAATTTATTTGACATGACTTTCCCTTTGATTTCTTATTTTTTAACATACTCTATATCAAATTCACCAAGTATTAGGACCCATTTAGCCAACCTTTTGGTCAATGTTGCTTTTCTGAGGAGATATTTGAGTGGATCTATATTTTTATATGAGTAATGTCTTATGGATAAGCATATAGTGTCAAAGATTTTGAGATGCAAATACTAATGCTATAAAATCATTTTGTATGGCAGATCATATCCCACAAGTGTTCTACTGATGTAGTAAATATCCCTATCTCTTCCTTTAGAGTCATGTTGTGCTAGAAGGACACTATAAGATGTTGTAGTTTCTGATATTTATAGTAATAATGGCCTTCCTTCTTGTGATGACATTAGGAAAAGAGATGATAATAGATAATATTTTAAATCTTGAAATTATTCCTAACATTATTCTACCAACCTGAAGGGAACATCCTAATGAAGTAGATACGAGAAGAGATGACACTTGTTTGCTAGATGTTCTATGAATCTTCTAACTGATTATAGCCTCCCTTGAAGGATCCTTAATTGAATTATTTTTTAGTAGGAATCTCAATAATTGCTTTGAATTTCTCTACATCCACCTCTATTCCATGATGAGATACAATGAAATGTATAAGTTTTCCTGATGTAACATCGAAGACACATTTCTTATGATTTAACCTGACTTTGTATGGTTCCAATTTGTCAAATATTACTACTAGGATATTGATGTGGATATCTCTACTAAGTGATTTTGATAATATATCATCCACATAATATTCCATGATGACATGCATGAGATCATGAAAAATGGTAATTATTGCTCATTGGTAAGTAGCACCATCATTCTTTAGACCAAATGGAATGACATTCCTACAATACATTCCCCATGCACAAGTGAATGATGTCTTATGTTTTTTTTTGGGAGAAATGCAAATCTGATTATATCCTGAGAATCTATTCATTAATGATAGCATTTCATAGATTGCTGTTAAGTCCAAGATCATGTAAACGCTGGGCAATGGAAAGTCCTCTTTAGGACATGCCTTGTTGAGGTTTCTGAAATCTTTGCAAATTATGATGCCCCTTGATGGTTTAGTGACAAGTCCTAAATTTGATATCCACTATGCATATTCTATAGGTCATATAAATCTAGCATCTAACAATTTATTTAGTTCAAACTTGACTAGAAAGGCCACCTTCAGACGCATTTTATGAAGTTTTTGTTTGAGAGGTTTTAATCCTAATTTGAGTGGTAGATGATGAAGAACAAATTCTAGAGCTAACCCTGACATATTAGCATAAGACCATGCAAAGTTGATCTTTCTGTATTTGAAAAGATAAATGAATTGTTCTCTTTCCTCAGAAGAAAGAGATGCTGCAAGATGTATGATTCTTTTTGTTTCTTCTATGCCAAGGTTAATTTCACGTGTTTGTTCTGTACACACAAAATTAGTGCACTTCTATGAATCCTTACATGCAAGGAAACTCAAGAATGAGCCCTCACAAATCGATCCATAGCTCTCTATGCATGGAGTTGCAAGATTTGTAAAATTGCTCTCAGTTAGAGCTATAAACTC
>MU227609.1:604529-625465 GCA_018584345.1 Thuja plicata | reverse complement strand
TCTTATTTAATTAAATTCAATTCCTCCCATTTAATTAAATAAAATTCTTCTAATTTATTTAATTGAAAGAAAACCCCTCTTTTAATTAAATAAACAAAAATCCCCACTTAAAGCACTTTATTTGTTGGAAAAGGAAATAAATTAAATGAAAATTAAATAAAAATCCCTTTTTCTTCATATCTTCCTAAGTGGTGGGATTTTTGCCTCTTAATCTCTACCATTCACATTCCTATAAAAGGAAATCTCTCCTTCTCATTTGATAATCAATCATCAATCATCAATCATCAATCAATCATCAATATCATCTTTTTCGTAGTATTGTTATGCTGCAGGTTTGGAGAGCAATTTTGGAGGAGCATTTGAGCATTTGAGCTTGGATATTGCAACTTCTCTCTTCTTGTCTCATTCTTCTTGCATCCATGGCTTTTCATATAGATTAGATTCATATTTATTTTCATAGATTAAACTTGCATTTGTATTTCTTTTCATAGATTAATCATGCATTGTTATCATTTAGATTAATTTCTTTTCATGCATTGCAATCATATAGAGTAAATCTTATTTTCATGCATTTGAATCTCTCGTTTCATGGTGTACTTTCATAGGCACAACTAGTTCAATCTGAGGGCCTCTATTGCATATCTTTACACTCCATGACTAGAGAGCTATGGATCGATATTTGAGGCCTCATTCTTGAGCAACCTTGGATGGAATGATTCATAGAAGTGTGTATGCACACAGTTAGTGACCTAGGCAACCTCATGAAACATGGAAAAAATATCTCAAGTGTGGGACTTGATAAGTGAGATTTAATCTCTAGAGAAGAATGACTTCCTTTACAATCCAGATGCACCTTAAACTACTAACTTTTGAGGAAAAGGGAGAAGGATATGTCGAAAGGAAAATATAGAAAGGGAAAAGGTTATGCACCAGATTGATCTTTGGTTACTTTCTCTGCCTATAAATACACTTGATATCAATAAAACCACAAAACATACACTATCCTTGAATCTAGTCTATGTCCTAAAGACTCACATGCAAACCAAAACTAAGGAGATGCTACAAGGAAGATGTATTCACTTGTAGTATTCATAAGAAAAGTAGATACATCATACAAACTGAAGAAAATAGAAAATAAAAATTTAACAACAGGAAAGGAAATGCACTGATAACTAAATGGAAAGGATAGGTAAGAAACTAATATTTCATTAATGGATGGCATAAGGAAATTACATATAGAGAGCATAATGTTGCTATGAGAGAAAATATTAAAGAAAATAGAAGATATGTACAAAATTGCCTTTTATGGAGCTGGAAAAACTTAGAATGAGATATTTGAGTTCAAACCACACTGGGGTTGAGTTACAGAAAGATTAGAATAGATTATATATGATCTTAGAAGCAAATGGAACCTAGAATTCCTTAGGAAGAAGTGACCATAATGAATGCCTTCTACAAAAGAATGTTACCACAACCAAAAAATGACCCCCAATAATAACTATAGACCCAAGAAGTATTCATGTTGTACTTTGTTGTCGTGTAGAATCTAATCTCGAGAGTTATATTCGATAATGAAAAATCATGGAAACCTAGGAAGATCGGATTGTGCAGTAATAACATCGCATGAAATGAGTCGATAAGGAAAATTAGTTACTAAGGTAGCTAAGGGTGTTAATGATTTGTTTGTCTATCATTCCATGTTGTTGATAATCTCCTCGAAATCACACTCTCTATTCTTTTTGGCCCTCAAATGACACTCCTTGTCGACAATACTTCCCTGACGTATAACCCCCCTGGACTGAGTAAAATATCTATCATCGATCACCATCGAAAATCGATGAAGCCTAGAGAAATTCTATAGATGAACAATACTGCACCTCTCACATGAAAAAACTAATATCAAAGAAACTCTGAGGAAGCCTCCTTGAAAAACCAATTGGTATGACATAAGATGATGTCACTATGCCTAGGAATTCCATCTGTCAATTTTGGCAAGACTTACCTTGATGGGATCCATCAAGGTAGAACACATCATCACAAGGAAGGATTTCACCCCTTCTAATACCCCAATGAGATCTCATTGGTGAGACATGTGTCGACATACCTTCCGCCCTTCTACCAAGAAAAAAAATCCATTGATAGCTGCTATCATTGAGTCCCCATGAAAGCTCGAAGACCCTATCAAAAAGACTACCCCAATGAAAACCATGAAGGTATCATATGTTATTGGGCCCTTCATTTTGGTCTCCTATGATTGCTGATGAATGAAGCATCAGGGTGACTTACCCCAATGACATCCATCGATGAATTGAAATGTGTAGTTTGATCACTTTCGATGCCTGATGAAATTAGAAATTGGCAAGACCTCCACCAATGAGAATTTTTGGAATAAATAACAACATCGTGACACATATTTTCCTCAGCTTCTATCACCGATGAACAATGAGATTCACAATACTTCTATCAAAAAAACCGTTGGAGCAACATGGAATCTGCCACCCTGAACTTGGTATCCTTTATTACAAGGTGTATGCCCCTTGTCTCCTTGTGTTGTGCAACACAACATTTGGTTTTTTGACATGGATTAAATGCTTCCTATGGATTATATAAGCCTAGTTTTTGTATCAACCATTGACAGATTGATCTTTTGGTGCAACGACAACCACACTTGTAATAAGTGGTATCAGAGCTTGGCCACAGGTTCAAACCCCTCACTTGCATTATGGGGGATTGTTTCAAGGTGTGTGACCTTGGTCTCTTTGTGTTGTGTAGCGTAACACTCAAGTTTATGACATGACTTAACTACCTCCTATGTATTCTATAAGTCTAGTGGTTATATTAGATATTGTCAGGTTGATCTTTTGGTGCAACGAAAACCACACTTGTAACATCTTCAGCCTGCTGATCAATTTGCTTGGGATTTTGGAGAGACTCGAGATAATTCACGCCAAAATATAAAAATCATCCCAAATGAAGCACTGTATGTACATATTGGTGTAACATGAGGTATGTTACACTGAAATGCGTGATCTAAAGCATTTGACTGATTTATTCTTTCAGTTTGTCCAACTGGAACATTGTGATGACAATATGATCTAAGAATCTGATGGGGAGAAAAAATGGTCAACATTTATGATGACTAAAGGGGGGCACTTCTGTGCTAAGTGAAAAAGGAAAGTAGTCTGTCAATCCATTTGGCATGGAGTCACTTTTGGAAACAATATCTCAACCTTTTGTAACTGAACAAAACATCAAAAACTTGTTGTCTCTGAGAAAATAGCTGTGCTCGTGCACTTCTTGAAAAGCATAAAAAATTCTAACCTACTATGTACAAGATTTATAATTGAAAACATCAAACAAAGAAATTCACTGTATTGTTGAAATAGTTACCTCTCCTTACAAGTTGATTGTTCCTTTCATGCACTTGGGTAGCTACGTAGGATAGTAAGAATAAAAAGAATATCACAGCTTGTTAAAAACCATATCGATGCTAAAACCAATGAATCTCTTAAACATTGGAACATTCTTACCTTGAGCAAGAAAAAATTTCTCCTCTTTGTGATAATTACCCTCATATTTTGAATTAAACATGACCAGGGAAACTTGTTTATTTTTTGCAGAGATAGATGCCTTATGGGGCATCCTCTTGATGGTATTAAATATAAGCAATTGGCCTTGACCATAATGTTGTGATCAACAGTAGTGGTATCCTGCTAATTTGAAAATGGATCCTCTTCCTTTGGTGAAGAAAATATATCCACCTCTTCATGTTTCTTGTGAACCACTTCCTTGGGATATGGTATGGTGTGGATCTCTACATGTTTTTGCTGCAACTTATGGTCTTCTGATGAAGGAGAAGATGGCTTGATGTCTATGGATGAGAAAAACATTTCCAACTCATCCAAAAAGTTATCTTCTACTTCATCAGACTCCTTTTTATCTATTATAATAATATGAATAGGTTGAAGGGAAACCTCATGCACATTAGCATGTTCTTCCTTAAGGACAGTTCTATCTTTGGGTTCTTCTTTCTCATCCTCCATATCATGGAGGACATCTTGCTGCAAAAATGGTTTTTTGTTTTTTCTTCTTCTTGCAAGAAGTCCTCTGAATCTTTCAAAGGATCATTAGCCAAGATTCATTCCTCAAAGGAAGGAACAACTTTATTTTCTTCTTCTTCCTCCACAAAAGAGGGAAGTTCTTTGAATAAGAGGATTAGATCCTCTTCCTTCTATGCAATCTTCATCTATAGAGAGGTTTGAATGGATATAAACCTCTCAATATCCTCTTGCAACTCTTTTGTATCCCCCTTTAGTTTCTCAAGAACAACAAGATCTTGTGATGGAGCGGGTTTCTTGAAGCTTTGAATGACATATTTAGGGGAAGGGGTTGTCTCTATTTCTTCATTCTACAAATGAGCTAACTTGAGCCTCTTTTGTTCATCTTTTACAACAACTTTCCTTGCAAGTTTCTCTTCAAAATGTCTCTATTTGGCCTCCAATTCTTGCATCATGGCCAATAAAATCCTCATTTGTTGTTATTTCTCAGCCTCCAGCCTCACAAGAACTTCCTCATGTTTCTCCTGCTAGGAGGCCAACTGCTCTACAAGGATTTATTCATGTATTTGATGTTGGACCTCTATCTCTTCTTCATGCTGCCCTTGTTGTGTTGCCAACTACTTCTTTAAATTTGTAACCTTTTCAATATTAACATATAAAAGTGAAATATACAGTGGACCTATTCCTTCATCTTTATATCAAATCTTTGTTATCTTTTCCTTTCATGCAAGTGTCCAGCCCAACCCAACAAAAGGATCTTCTACTCTTGATAACCCATATCATCCATATATAAGGGAATGTCTGGAACCCAATTAAAACCCAAGCCAAGGCCAACAAACCTATATCCAAGGTCCACAATCTGATGCCTAATCCCATTAATATCCATCTTAGCTAAGGATTGAGGAGGGGACATGGGAGGATGATAAGTAGGTGGAACATATTGGTCATTTGATATTATAAAGGAAGTAGAACTATAACTAGGCTAAGAATTAGGACGATTTTGATAAAAAAGGTGTAAGGGAAGAAATATAATGATATGGGGAATGATAGGATGTGTTTCTATGAAAAGGCTCCATTATTAAAGATTCATATAAGCATAAATTCCATAGAAAAAATTAGAAAACACAAAAGATCATAAACGATATTACATACTAGCACTGTGGTTGTTTGAAACCAGAAGATTTGTACTTAGAGTTGCCATGATATTTGATAGAATGCCTCCAAATAATGATGACACTGAGAATAAAAACCAAATCCTTAGTGAATAAATATTGAACTGGCTAACTAGTGGACTCATAAATTGATTTTAATCTATCCCACTTGGCGTGCCAAAAATTATTAGAAGTATGCATCCTTTCCTATATGGTGGTTAGTGGCCTAGGCGACCTTGTCAAACACGGAAATAATCTCTCAAGTGTGGGAATTGACAAGTGAGATTGAATCTCCAGAGAATACCAAATTCGTTTACAATCTAGATGCACCTAAAACTACTAACTTTTGAGGAAAATGGAGAAGGATATGCGAGAAGGGAAATGAAAAGAGGGAAAATGTGATGCACCAAATTGATATTTGGTTATTGTCTCTACCTATAACTGCACTTTCCATCAATAAAACCCTAAAACACACACTATCCTTGATTCTAGTCTATTTCCTAAAGACTCACATGTAGACCATAACTAAGGAGGTGCTACAAGGAAGATGTATTCGCTTAGAGAAATCATAAGAAAACTAGATACAACATACAAACTAAAGAAAATAGAAAAGAAACATTTAAAAATAGGAAAGGAAGTGAATTGATAACTAAATGGTAAGAAGATGTAAGAAATTGAGATTTTATTAATGGAAGGCATAAGGAAATTACATCTAGAGAGCATAATACTATTGTAAGTGAATACAGAAAAGAACCCAGAAGATATGTACAAAGTTACCTTTTATGGATTAGGCATAAATTAGAATAAGACATTTGAGTTGAAACCTCACTGGGGATAGAAAGACCAAAACAAATCAGATCTGATCTCGGAAGCAAATGGAACCCAGAAGTCCTCAGGAAGAAGTGGCCACAATGAATGCCTACTACAAAATAATGTCCCCACAACTATAAATGAGCCCCAACAATGACTATAGACCCCAAAAGTCTTTGTGTTGTACTCTATTATTTTGTAGAATATGATCTTGAGAGTTATCTATGATAATGAATAAGCATGGAAACTTGGTAAGATCGAATCATGCAGTAATAATACTGCCTAAAATCAGTCAATAAGGAAAATGAGTCATTGGGGCAGTTGAGGGAACCAATGCTTTATTTTTCTATTATTCCATGTTGCTGAGAATCTCTCCAAAATCATGCTCTTTGTGCTTTTTGGCACTCAAATGACACTCCCTGTCGGCAAGACTTCCCTGACAAACAACCCCCTGGATTGAGCATAAGATTTTTTGTCAAGCACCATAGAACATTTATGAAGCCTAGATAAATTACTCCAATGAACAATGTTGCACCTCACATTAAAAAAATGATATTGGAAAAAATTGTAGGAAGCCTCACCGACAAAACTAATCGGTATGATAAAAGACGATGTCAGTGCACCTAGGAATTTACTCTGTCGATTTCTTAAAGACCTACCCCAATGGGATACATCAGGGTAGCACACATCATAAAAAGGAAAGATTTTTCCCATTCCTAATACCTTGATGAGACCTTGTCGACAAGACATCTGCTGACATGACTTCCACCCTTTTTCAAGAAAAAAATCCATTGGAAAAACCTCCGTCGATAGCTCTTGTGGATGAGTCACCATGAAATCCCAGAGACTCTATCAGAAAGACCTACCTTGATGAAAACCATCAGGGTAGCATATATTATTGGCCCCTACATTTTGGTTGCCTCATATGGTTGATGAAATTAAGCATCGAGGTGACTTACCTGTATGACATCTATCAATGAAACATAACACCAATTTTGATCACTTTCGATGCCTGATGAAATCAAACATCAAAAATACCTCAACCAATAATAATTTTTGGTGTAACTAAAAACATGATGATGCATATTTTACTCTCCCTTTATTGCTGATGAAAAATGAGATTGGAAAGACTTCTACCAAAAAAACCGTTGGAGTGATATAGAATCTACCACCCCGAACTTGGTAGCTTCAACTTGTTGATCAATTTGCTTTGGATTTCAGAGAGACTCTAGATAGGTTATGCCAAAATAGAACCTTTGTCCCAACTAAAGCACTATATGTCCATATCAGTGTAACATGAGGAATGTTATATCAAAATGCCCGATCTGAAGCATTTGACTAATTTAGCCTTTCAGTCTATCCAACTGGAACCCTGTGATGGAAATATGATACAAGGATCTTATGGGGACCGAAAATGGCCAACAATATTATTGGTGTCTTTGTTATTCTTGATTATTCCTTTGTTTGTGAGTCCTCTTTTATCCTTTAAACCTTGTTCCCCAACCTATTTGAAAGTTTCTATGCATTGGGAGTGTAAAGTGTACATTATGTCAATATGACAGTTGTCAATGAACATCATAATCTTATCCTTTTTAGGAATAGGTAATGGTACCTTATTAGCTAGGATCCTCCACTATGGTAAGAATGATACAAAGGGTTCCTCATTTTTCTGCTTGGTGTTACATAGATCCATGATTGTGATCTCTATGATAATGTTGTGGGAATAATTCGAAATGAATTTATTTGTTAATTCATTCCATGATTGTATTCTAGTAGGAAGACGTGAGAACCATTCCAAGGAGGGTCCGTTAAGAGACATATTACGCATGTGTCATTGTGTGCAACCTCTATACAAGTTGTAAATAATTCTTAAATATGATCCCTTGGATCTCCTTTCTCCTTATATTTATCAAATTTAGATGTTTCAAAAATTGGAGGAAAGGGTGGCATGTATAATGTCTTGTCAAAGGGGTAAGGACAATTGTTTTCTTCATACTCCTTAATAGTGTATGTTTTATTCGAGTTACTAGACTCCGTGTTGGAAAATCATTGTTGTAAGATTTGCACTTGTTGTGCTAATATGTTTGTTGGTTGTTGTGCTAATATGATTTTTAGTGTATTAGGATCCACAAATGGGTTCTAATTTTGAGACATGGATGTTGGATTATATGTATAAACATGTTGAGGTCCTTGATGCATGTTGGATCTATGTGCATAATTGGGAACATAAGTGGACATGCTCTGCGGTGTAAAATATGTAAATGTCAAATTAGGTTGAGAAAAAGGATTTGTGTGATAAAATTCAAGTATTGCTTTGACATTTTTTCCACTTGGGTTTTGACCAATAGAGGGTACTTGAAAATTGGTATTTGTTGTGCTAGGGTTTTGGTTGGACAGTTCCCCCTAAAATTTGATATTTTGACCATTAGGGTTTTGATTTAAAGTTGGTCCTTGATAATTGAAATTTTTACCACTAGGGTTTTGATTGGAGAGTCCTCCTTGTAAGTTGGAATTTTGACTACTAGGGTTTTTATTGGGAGTGCCCCTTGAAAGTTGACATTTTGACTACTAGGGTTTTGATTTGGGGGTGCCCCTTGAAAGTTAATGCTTGCACCACTAGGGTTTTGATTTGAAGGGGGTCATTGTAAGTTAATTTTTTGACTTCTAGGGTTTTTATTTGAAGGGGTCCTTGAAAGTTGACATTTTCACCAATAGGGTTTTGATTTGATGACCCTCCTGGGATAGGGTATTAATCATAACACTTACACTAGAGTGTGGTATATTCGTCATGCTAGGGATTATAGTAGTCACTAGTATAATTTTTGATATGGTATTTTCAGTTGTATGTGACATACTAGAGGGCATATTGGAAATTTGGGTTTGACTTGTTGACATGGGTTTTGATTTATAGAGTGAGTTGTTGTAATAGGTCCCATATGTCAATATTGGATTTATAACTTGTGGGGTAGTGTGAATTTTACTACTAGATGGAAGACTAGTATATATTTGTGATGATTGTGTAACCCTAGTAGAGATCGTTTCGGTTCCTTCCACAATGGTGGAGGTGTCAAAACCATATGACAGTTTAGCCCCATTTTGTGAAAGAAGATGAAAGTACCTATTAGGGTTCACTGATAATAAGACATTCATGATAGAAATGACCTTAGGATCTTGTGAAATATTTTATATTTCTTCTTGAGTGCATTTTGCATGAATTTTTTCCAATGTGAATTCATAATTAGGATCAGGTAAAGTAACACCACCCCTAGGTGGTCTTCGAGAATCCATGGGTGTGTTAAAGTTGAAGTTCATCGTACTAGTAGGATTAAAATTTGGGTCATGATTTGGGCCATCAGTCCTTTCTTCTATGAATGAGTAAATGACATATAGAAATGATGAGATGGAACTAATGACAATGAAAGGGTAAACTATAGTAACAACTAGGAAGAAAACTAAGTTTTTTTAATTTTTAATTTTTGGAAATAACATACAAGATAATGCAAGACTATATATGACTTGAATAAAAATTATGACTTAGGAAAGAAACTATCTTTCCTATTTTTTTTTTAATTTTGTTTTTGGAAATAATATGCAACACAATGCAAGAATAAGTATGACTTGACTAAAGTATTGACCTAGGAAAGAAACTATTTTTTTTGGATTTTGGATTTTAAAAAATAACATGCAAGGAAATGCAAGACTAAGTATGATAAATGAAAGTTGTACAACTAGATATTTAAGGGGAAAATTGAAATTTTTAAGATTATGAATTCTTAGGAGAAACCCTAAATGATTGAGGGAAACGTTGTAACATCATGGTAGTTCTGACAAGACAATATTTGATAAAAGGACAATTTGATAGGAGAGGTAAAAAAGAATCCACCAACCACTTATAGATAAATATTGAGGAAGGTATATTATCTAATGTTAAAAATATACCATAAATATAAAGACAACCAAATCTAAAATATGCAAGAATTAAGTGACAACTATGATGCATGCAAGGCTTAAGTAGAATCTACAAAGCATGCAAGGCCTAGAATGGGATTTAAGACATGCAAGGCAATCTCAAGATGATGACATGCAAGATGACCCTAAAATAGTGACATACAATGATAAACTAAAATGATTGTTGGAATGTGGTGAAAAATAATGCTAGTATTGTACTCTCATTGGGTAGAGAAGCCAGCATGAAATACTGCCATAATGTTTATGCAAAGTGCCACCCAAAATCCCCCCAAATTCTCGTACATGCGGGAATACAAGAATACTAGTATATGTATGAGTACAAGGAGAATGTTACAAGAATATTATTGATCAGAGCACAGTCTAGGATGGAATTGTGAAAAGATTGAAATCCAATTTTTCTGTTTGATATTTATCGAAGACCTTTCCAACAGAGTAAATGGTCCGCAATTCGAAACTAGGACTAGAAAGTTTTCTCCTAGTGGACCTGTTTTTATATATAGTTTTTTGATATTTTTGGTAGTTTTTAATAGTTTATTTGTAATAAAATTATGAGGACTCTTCATTCCTTTCCAGGGGATTCTAGTGACCCTTGGGATCCATCAGATTTGTATAAACTCCAATTTTGAATAGAATGGGCCACTTTTTTTCTTGTAATTCTGTTGTAATCTTCATGGTTTTTACATTGAAATGAACAATATCGCATGTATCACACCAGGTATTGTAATCTGATTTTATAATTTAGATAAATTATTTTAGGGTTAGGATTAAATTTTTTAACCGACTTTGTAAACCGTATAAAAGGGCTTGATGAATAAGTGGTGGTGTAATTTGAAATTATCATACTATAATTTTCTCTTCGCTAGATAATAAAATAAGTGGACAATTGTTTCTCTAGTGGATGTAGACCATATTGGGTGAGCCACGTTAAATATATGTATTTTTTTATCTTCTCTATTTATACATTATCTTAATATTGGTTATTGCTCATAAACCCTAACAACTGGTATCAGAGCAGTGTATATTTCAATTATTTTGAAGGAAATTTCAAATTTGAGTGGGAGAAATGTCAGAGGAAGGAATGCTTAAGGTTGATAATTTAAACAACTAAAACTAGTAGCTACTGAAGACACAAATGGAATATTATCTATATTAGAAGGATCTATACTTAAAATTGGGTGGAAAAGCAAAGAAGGTGTTGACTATGCTTGATGAATAATGAGAGGTTCTTAATAGGAAGGCACTAGGAGTTATACGATTGTTCCTGGCATTGTCGATGATTTTCAATATAGAAAAAGAAATAATAATGAAGTGTCTAATGAAGGCATTAAACAAACTATATGGGAAACCCTCTACCTTAAATAAGGTATTTCTTATAAAATATTTATTTAGTATAAAGATGCCATAAGGTGGGTCTGTTACAAATCATTTAAATGAGTTTAACACAGTTACTACTCAGGTAAGTTCTGTAAGAGTAAATTTTGATGACGAGGTTAGGGATTTTTTGATTTTATATTCATTGCATTAAAGTTGGAATGGAATGGTCATGGCTGTAACTTTGTCTTTGGTTCAAACACATCAAATTTTGATGATTTTGTTGGTGTTATCCTTAGCGAGGAAATTTGACAGAAAAACACAGGTGAGACACTAGGTAATGCTTTGACTATTGAGAATAGGGGATGGTAGAGGGAAAGAAGAAATAGCCTAGGTAATCATAGGAAATATATAAATGGAAGATACAAATCTAGGGTAAAGGACATCTGAAGAAAGATTGTTGGTCTTGAAAGGGAAAACAAGGGGATGGAAAACAAGAAAATAAAAAGGAAGAAAATGTGGTAGGTGATGTGTTACAAGATGCTTTGATTATTTCTTTGGATAATATTGTTAATTCTTGGGTGTTAGATTCAGGGGCTTCTTTTCATGCCAAACCCCATAGGAAATATTTTCTAGACTATGTTCAAGGTAATTTTGGATAGGTTTATTTAGGTGATGATGCACCATGCAAAATTGTTGGAAAGGGAAACATCCAAATAAAATTACCAAATGGAAATCAATGGGTACTGAAAGAGGTGAGACATATTCCTAATTTGAGAAAAAATCTAATATTAGCAAGGAAATTGGGAAGTGATGGTTGAACAGTCATATTCATAGAAAATTCATGAAAGGTTACTAAAGGTTCATTGGTAATAGAAAAAGGGGAAAAGGTAGGTATGTTGTATTTATGCACTGGTAATACTAATTATTCTATTTCCCTAGATTCCATAGGAATGGATAGAAATCTATGGAACAATTAACTTGGGTGCATGAGTGAGAAAGAGATGAAGTTTCTCCATTCAAAAAATTATTTCTAGGTTTTAAACAAGTTGATTTGGATTTTTGTGAAAAATGTGTTTATGGAAAACAAAAGAGGGTCATATTTCTTAGAGTTGGGAAGGAAAAGAAAAGTGGAAAGTTAGAGCTTGTCCATTCTGATGTATGGGGAAAAAACCAGGTACCATCTCTTGGTGGGTCTTATTATTATGTTAGTTTTATTGATGATTCAACTAGGAAAACTTAGGTTTATTTCATTCCAAGAAAATATGATGTATTTGAAGTCTTTAAGAAATGGAAAGCGTTGGTTGAGAATGAGAAATGAAACAATTTGAAGTGTCTCAAATTTGATTATAGAGGGGAGTATTGTTGCAGAGAGCTTGATAGTTATTGTTCATACCCTGGGATTCATAGACAAAAGACAGTTCCTAGAACCCCACAAGAAAATGGTGTGTTTGATAGGATGAAAAAAACTATCGTGGAGCGTGCATGAAGCATGAGATTACACACATGATTTCCTTTTCAATTTTGGGAAGATGTTGTAGATACTATTGTTTACTTGATAAAAAAAGGGCCTTCAAGTTCCTTGGATGGTGGTATTCCAGAGGAGGCATGGACATACAAAAAAGGTAAACTACTCATTTTAGAAAACTTTTGGTTGTGAAGCATTTTTCCACATTGATATAGAAAATCTATCAAAGCTTGAGGAAAAATCCAAGAAGTGTACTTTTCTTGGGTATGACATTAGTGATTTTGGTTATTGTTTATGGAATTTTGAGAATCATAAAATCATTAGGAGTAGAGTGTTAGTAATAACTGAGAGGGGGGGGGGGGGGGGGGGGGGGGGGNGGGTGAATCAGTGGCCTCAAAAATTAATCCTTAAATAAACCCTTGAAACTAAGTACCATAAATTTATACCTCTAGTTATCTTCAGTCATATAAGATGAATGCCTTCAAATACTTTTATCAAATTACTACTTGTCAGAATGCTTTGTAACACCTTCTTTTGTATGTTTACTGATAAGTAGTCTTTCTATTTACCAAAACACAGTAAATAACTAGTGTATACCGATCAATCTAGATATACTTAAGTGAAATTCAAAAAAATAAAGTAATGGACCATAGACACATTAACACATGGATTTTTAACGTGGAAACCCTGTTAAGGGAAAAACCACTGGGACCGGTACCCCAAATTCTCACTCTTCTAAAGTGAGCTCGGTTAAGAGCCAACCCTGTTAAAGGTTACAAACACACTGTTAGGTGTGACCTTGAGAGAGGATTTAAATAGATAGTTTGTCACTTAGTATCTGGCATCTAATGCTACCATCCTTGATCAAACACTCACTTGGCATGTCAATAGGTATCGAGCATATCCAATGCTACTTTCTATGATCAAAATTTTTGATACTCCTTGGGATGTATCTCTATTACAAAAGACTTTTAAGTCTTGTTCGGTTAAGAGACCCAATGCTTCAATGGTTATACTAAAATAGTAAATTGATCTGTTCACATATAAAACTTGAATTTCACATTTTCAGATCTATTTTAAGTGCATTACCTTTCTGATCAATGTTATTGATCAAGCTTAGAATTGTCACCCTAAATCAGGCATTAAGGCTTCATGGCAATTCTATCTGACAATGGAAACTTCCTCTAGCTGTGGGTGAACTATGGATGAGGAAGAGTCTCCAGATTCTAGGTTGGTTCCTATTTGGTATGGAACATCACCTCCTAATTAAAAATTTAATTGAGAAAAGGGAGAAAGATTTAAAATTGAACTTGCATGGATAAAACTAGAAAAGGTGATACACCAAGAAGATTCAGATCTTTCAAAAGCTTCAAACTGACACCCACTTAGCATACCCTAGAGGATCTCTGCACTATCATTCACTATTCAATACATAGGCTAATTGGAAGGCCACAACTAGGGTTTAACCACAAGTAGTAATCTTACCATTAACAACATGCATATTCTGCAAAAGGCTTATATTCTATGATATAGTATAGGAATCAATGCAATTCGCTAATCCATATTACAAATGTATTACTCTTGGATGCAGAAAATTGAAAAGGAATTTGAACGAATGATCACAATAAGATGTATGGAAAAAGTGGGGCAACTATATTCTTCTCAAAATTTGTATACAAGTTACATGTATGAATTTCAGAATAATGGCAAGGAATAGTGGAATCCTCTTGCACAAAATCGAAATTACAAGCATGAACTTACAATGGAATACAAAAAACATGAACAAACAACTATAGGAATAGAAAATTCACTAAAGCTCCTCTATCTACCAATTTGACCCCCCTCAACATGAAGTAAATCCACCACTAAATAGCCAACATGGCTTATTCAAAAACTAATTCCCCCCAAAACCCTTCATGAAAGATCTCCCAAACTATAGCGCCAAATTAGCACCCTAAATCCAAACCCTAAGCTTTGAACCCCTAAGTTGATAGCTAAGATTAAATCTTATTACATACTTTATCAACTTTTTTCTATTCGAATGCATGATATTGCAACCCTAAATGCATTACCATCTTATTTGAAAACCCAAAAACCTAACTTCAAAGGGGATGGAAACTCTTATCAACTCGGCATCATAATTAATCCCAACTCTATCGACACCTCACCACTGTAGTTGATGCAACTGTAGTTTGTTTGGTCACCATGGTTTGTAGTCAACTTGACCATCTCAGTTTGAAGGGACAGTTTTGAGACTTTGTGGCACTGAAAGTACCATCGTGGCAATGTGGAGGTAATGTCGATGCAATGGGAACTGCAACTGTATTTACTCCATCTGATAGTGGATTTCAAATGTGAGTAAAACTCAATGCATTTTCATTGATTTCATTTGTGAGTTAGGGTTTTTGCTTTGTGGTGCCACCATGTTGAAACTGGAAACCATGAATCTCTGCCATGTATCCGCCTCTGTTCTATGAAGAAACTTCCAGTTTCATGAGCTTTAGGAGGGAAAAAGGTGTCGTTTCATGCTCACTGTAACACATGGCATCTTTCTGTTGTATTCTCCTTCAATAAAGGCCATAGCTTTTGGTCTTCTTTTGCTTTGAACTTGGGCTTCAACTATAAATCATCTTCCATTTGCTTGAATGTTGGGACATTTGGTGACATAGTGTCTTTAAGCCAATACAAATGGTGCCGCATAGTTGTTTGTAACTTGGGTTTCTTGAGCTGATGTTTTACCACTATTGCGGGTTTTGAACTGCAGTGTATAAAGGAGACTTAGGAAGTTCTTCACTATTTGTGGCCACCACTGCAGACTTGGAATGTATTACCACTGCAATCTTGGAATGGTCTCAAGCTGTGGTTGAGATGTCGAGCCCATAAAATTTGGTTTTGAACTGGGGATGTCTCAGCCACAGCTTCAGATTCATCCCCAGTTCATAGTGTGACATAGAACAACACCACTGCTAGTCTGGAGTGACCTAAAACTATGGTTGAGACATCAAGCCACCATGAAATTTTGCCTTCACTGCTTAGTCATCTCAACAACAGCTTGAGACTCATCCCAATTTTGTAGTGTGACATGGAACTAGGAAAAAACACCGCAACCACTACTATCTTCTTTTGAATGTCGCGGGTTTTCTTTTAGCATCCTCCTTCAGACATGTGGGAAAAAGACCAAGCTATGAATGTTTTGTCTTGACCACCATGTGGGTTCTCTTTAGCATATAAAAATGTAGCTTATGAATGAAAGGTGTGGTGAGTGTATTTGGTTTAAACTTTATGACATCTTTCAGTCATAAGCTTCACATTTTTCATGTGAGTTGATACAACCATGACTGAAAGCATAAATAAAATACACCAGCAACTTTGTACATACAGATAAGTGATCATTATTACTTTGTTTGTTGTAGAATAGGGATGATGCAAAACTTGATGACTATGAGGTTTCTTTTACTGTGTCGACTCTCTCAATGTAATCATTACTTAGTGTTTGATAAATGTTGGAACTCTTTGCTTGATGTCGTCTATAGCTTAAAACATTTATATAAATTTTGAACTAGCCTTGGTTTACTATCAAGCCCATCACTGCAGCACTGCTTAATGTTGAACTTCACTATCATACCCACATGCTGTCATTCGCAATACTTTGAAACACCCACATGGCTTTTGAATTTGCACTTGAAGTTTTCAGTTTTGATGCTTGTCTAAATTTGAAGTAAAACATAGTTTTTTACTGTTTAAATGTTTTAGAAAACATTCTCCTTGCTGTCACAACTTTTAATAAGCATAAAACATGCTTCCCTTTTCAGACCGAACACTCTTTTGTATCAGTTGTGCTTTGTTTTATCTACAAAAACATGAGATATCTCTCCTCCAGTATGCTTGTAAAACATAACTATTTTTTGTTTAACTGATAACAGTATAAGAAAAATATATGAAACCCGATTATGTTTAAACTTTCAAAGATGTTAAATGCAGTTAGTGTGAAAACACATTGTTTCTTTTAAATGCATACAAGATTTTACCCATGGGGTTTGAGCATGGGCTCATGACTCCCATGGGTCAAAAAATGAGAAACCCTAATTGGCATATATGTTTTAACATCATTGCATACCCTGTACTGTCATCTTGAATGTATATTATCTTTTAGTGCAGTAGTATAAGATGTATTCATTTAAACACTCTGCATTTAGATATCTCTTGAAAATTAACATGAAGACATGAATTTTATCTCTTTGAAATCAGCATCCATAAGGTTGATAGATAATTACTGACATTCCATTCTTGATGTCTGTCTTCTATCCATGTTCCACCATCATGAATGCAAACTTATGCAGATACTGAGATTGTTAATTTATGTCCTTATTTGTAGCTTCCATATTTCTTTGTTATGCATATTCTTTTGAAAATTCAGCTCTAAACATGAACATAACAACATCATTATGTCATAGAAAATATGCTTAATCTTTATGCATGTGTTTTCAACTTTGATTTCCAAAACAAACTTTTAACAGATGTCTTGAAACAACATACACATGAAGAGGCACTTACTGTAACAACATTTATGAATCTCCCTTATTTACATGAAGACAGTGAACTTTCAAATTCTTTCAATTATGCATTTTTCCAATTTTCTCTGTTCATGTGCCTCCTGTAGCATCTTTTGAATTCCTTCATGTGTCTGCATCTTATCCTTCTTATGCATGTGAGTAGTAACCTTCTGAGATGTAAAAAATCCCATTCTACATGTAATGGCTTATGTGAAGTTTGAGCACGGGCTTGTGACATCCACTGCATTATTTTCCCCCGCTCTCTGCATTCAGTCATACATATCTACCCACTTGCACACAAAACACCATTTAATTTATTAGGTCATCAAATAATATGCATTATTTAACATTTGTGAGTGAATGTATGCCAAGATGACATTCACTCATGAGTGTTGGTTGGTTTGTATCATTTGTTGAACTAATAGGTTAACCAAATTCTGAAAAATCAGTTCCTCGGATGATATGCTAAGTTTGCTTAGATATCTGATTTGCTAGAAAATAATAATATATATCAAAGTGATCATAAATAGTAAAAGGTTTCATTTTTGGAACAAGTCCCTTTAATACTATTTTTTAGATACTATGAATGAATGTCTTCCCATTACATTGTTTTCATCAGATTGATATGCAGTTTTTAGAAAAACTGATTGTATGCTATTTGTGTTGCATGTATTTCTTAGATCCAGTTGGATCTAACACCCCAATTTCTTCTCTTGATGCAGGTAAACCCTAAGGGACCTAAATGTAGATGCAAAAAATAAACAAGAACCATGGAGACCTAAATGCAGATGCAAAAACTAACCACAAGGCAATGCATGAGACCCTTACTCCATACTTTCAATTATGCATTCTATTCTGCAATGTACTACTATTGATATGAAAGGAAAGATGAAACAACACTTATACCATACATTCAGCTTGAATGCACAATGTAATTGATCAATTATAATTTAGAAATTCTTGAGTGTGATAAACTCTTAGAGTACAGATAATAACTTCTGAAAATGAATGTAGTGGTAGAATGTTTATTAATAATATTTGAAGGATAATATTAATGGGACTCTTCAAAAATGCAATTTTTTCCTATTTGTGGTTACGTTGATACAATGCTAAAAATTAGGGTAACAGTTATCAATTCAATACCTTTGCTCCACACTGTTCTGCTCTGTGATGCTGTATCACTGTTCTTCGGTGTCTGTAGAATTTATCTCTTTCCTCAGCTTGATTGATTAGGTCTGAATGAATAATTTCTTCTCATTCAAAATTTCTTCAACATCTTTTCTCTTTTCACTCCCCTTATTCATAATGAATAAGCTTGTCTCTTATATAGACATGATTTCACCGTTTCTTGGCTTTCTTGATCTTGGCGTGATCCACAATTCCTTCCAATTAGATTTAAATAAAAACTCTAGTTTTATCTTGTAAAGATCTTCTTTCCAATTGGACAAAGAAGCTTTAAATCCTCTACTTATCTCTGGCTTTATCTTGTCGATTAAAACAATGATAAGTATCGTTTAAGTCTATTCTTAGCTCTTGACAGCTAAGCATTTTGTCATTTCTAAACTCTCTGTTCTGTCGGTCAATACTTTAGTTAGTCATCGGTGATAATAGACTGTTCCATTGGTGTGACTTCAGTTGTCTTCAAGATCTCCGTCTATCAGGTTACACTGTTCTTTTCTCATCGGGCAATACTGTGACTTTGCTCATCAGTAATGTTGTACATTTTGCTTGTCGGGTAACACTGTGACTTTGCTCTTTTACTCTGTTTGTTGGTGTGCACTATGTCAGTGTATACAGTCACTTTGTGAATGTATTGTCTTAAAATGGAAGCACTTCCATGTTAAGAGTGTTTAGCCCTCCTTAGGGGATGTTTTTGACCTCTACCATATCATCATCCTATTTCTGCATCATCTCATGCTTCTGTGCTGGTTCAGGACCCTGCTTGGGCCTCTCCGGACACCTTCTACCCCACCTGGCATATTTTCCAAGGGTTCTGACCCCCTGGGTCAGGGTCAACCTCGACCCTAATCTGGGCCCCCCTTTCAAATCAGGAAACTTGTCGGCTGCCAGGGCTCATCAAAAATTCAATTTTCTCGCTTCCGGGTCGGCTGTTTCGGGTTCTAAAGCATTGATTCCTAAATTATATTTAATAAAGGTCATTTTCTAGGGGCATGGATCTAATTAGAATTTGATTATCCTATGTATGCCTCCTTAGAACATTGTGCCCTAATTTCATATAAAAGGAAGCATTTCTCTCTCATTTTCTCAAAAAAAGGTCTTCTAAGTGCAAAAAGCTCTAATCAAGATTTTGTCAAGAAGGAAAAAGGTTCAAGCATCCATTTCCAAGTTCTCAAGGTGTTCAAGTCTTGTTCTCAAGCATTAAAGTTCTCCATTGAAGATCAAGGATTCAAGCCCTCAATCCTTTGAAGGGAGTAGGTGCAAACATTCAAGATTCATCATCCAAACCTAAGATCTAGCCATCATGGTGGTGTGATCTTCCTTCAAGATCCTTGGTGCCTCTTCAAGAATCTTTCATCATTTCTTCAAAGTGGATTTCAAGCATACCATCATGGAGGTTATGGTTCATATTGAGTTCATGCTTTCATATTTACATACTTGCATACATCCGAATTTCAATTACATATCTATTGAATATCATAGCTTCATTGTTAGATTCAATTCTACTACATGTTAGCATTCTGTACTTTATTAATTTCAAGGTTAATTCCTAAATTGGGGTTTGAATAAGGCAAACCCATCCCCCAAAATCAAACCATCTCCTTTTTCTTGCAGGTATAGGTACAGAACAGTGGATTTGAACCCAGATTTGGATACCCTTTTCGTCAAACTTTCAGGATCCGCGAACAAAGTCACTTTCGGATCTGTGCAGGTTAGGGTCAACATTATTGGGTTAGGGTTGACATTTGTGGGTCAAGGTTGACATTTTTCATATGACAACATCAGAATGGAAAATGATTTCTAGGTTTTGTTCATCTCTGCATTTTGGTTCGGTATCAACTGTCAGTTTTTCCAGAAATAGTCTATAGACCTCATAAAACAACATTCTTTGATCTGTAATATTTCAAGGTTAGTGCATTTCTCAGATCTCTTTAATTACAGTCATATATCATTCCTATACATATAAATTATAGAATTTAAGGTATCTCCTTTGTTATTCTCCCTTCCAAATAGTTGATTCATTTATGCATTAACCCTTCTCTTGGGTTGATCAACTTGGATCTCACAAACAATCTATAAATCAAATCAATCATTTCTATACCTTATCTATTACATTTTAGTAACGCATCCAAATTCCATACCTTACATTTTGGTGAACCTGCGATAGACAACTCCTTCTCTTTGGTGTTAGATTTACATCTCAGATTATAATTCACATTTATAAATACAAAACTACTTCTTGCTTTGTCATCATGAAATTCTTTTGGTGTATGGCTATTTTTCTCATTATCCTTCTTTTAGCATCTCTTCATAGTACCTATGATGTCTATGAGAGTGTTATTCATTTTATCATGTTTTTCAATCTTCATGTTTCACTTGCTTATGCTATTCTAAGATTGACCAATACTAGTCTCCCTACTTTCAAAACTTTAATTAA
>MU227609.1:585940-600150 GCA_018584345.1 Thuja plicata | reverse complement strand
ATCATAATCAATCATCTCCCATAGATACTATGCCAGATAGGTATACTACTGGATACACTATGGTAGATAAACAAGGTTATAAGGGTTTAGGGCTTGGTTTTAATGAACATGGCATTAAAAACCTGATCAATGTATCTCCTAAACATGATATGCATGGTATAGGATATTCATCTTCTCAATTTCATGTGGCTGATATTAACTATCATCCTCCTCTTGATATTCTTCTTCCAACACCTACCTTAGATTATTATGACACTCCTCAAGATGTGGCTAAGAAAGTATATATCCAGTTAACAAATTCCAAGAAAGAAAGTTTTAAACCTATTCCAAGAAATGCTTTAGATAAGTACAAATTTCCTTTTCACAATAGTAATAAACATTTACTTGATGATTGTGTGCATTTAAAATTATATGTTAGAGATAGAGCTTCTCGTGGAATTATATCTTATTCCCGAGCAGTACTACAATTTCTCCATAATTTTGACATAGGGTATTCGCCTTCTTCTTCTGCAAGTTAGACTATGTTTCTCCTCTTGTCTCTTAAATTGGGGGGCAAGAGGTATTCTATTACAGTCTTAGAGGATCCATTGTATTCTTAGAATCAATGTGGCTTTGAGTATAATTGGTTATTTTCTCTTCATTCTATCCTTATAACTTCCTACACTCATGATATTCTTTCTAGGACATTTGTTTTGTAAGGATATCTCGTACTCTTATAAATTTGATATATCCTTTGCTGTCATCTCTGGGGGGCAAGGTATTATCTCCTTCTATGTCTATCTAAGGATCTACTTTCCTTAGCTTAGTGGCATTTGTTTATATTGAAAACATTATTTTCCTTATAAAGATCTTTGTTTTGACCATGGACACCTTGTTATTTGAGAGGTGAATGTCCTAGGTCATTACCTCTTCTTTATTGCACAAATTATGGTCTTTATAAACTCTTGCCCTTGCTTTTTGGTTAGATTTTGTTATCCTTCATTCCAAGATTCCTCATCCTCTTTATTTACAAGGAGCTTGATGATTGAATCTTGGGTCCCTCTTGCTTCTTCGAAGATGACATTTTATCCTAAGCACTCCTCTCTGGTAGGGCTCTTGTTGATAAGATATCTTCCTCTTTGAGGATATTTTTTCCATAAGTGACATATCCATTTCACAAATATCTATTCTCTTAGATGTAAGGATGAATACTCTTCACTAAGATTATGGTATGCATTGTTGTTAAGTTGGATATCTCCTTACCTTGTGAAGTAGGTATCCTTCCTTCTTCTTCCTTATCCTGCTTAGTGGGTAGCCATGATATGGAGGGGGCATATATAGGGTCTCCCTTGTACTATAATTTACATTTATTTACATTTTTCAACATGCTAAATCCTTGGAAGGTAACACACATAAGTCACTAAATCCTGAAGAGACACGCATTTTTACTTTTATGTTTGCTAAATCCTTGGAAGGTAACGCACATAAGTTGCTAAATCCTGAAGAGACACGCATTTTTACTTTTATGTTTGGTAAATCCTTGGAAGGTAACAAACATAAGTTGCTAAATCCTAAAGAGATACGCACCCTTTTTATTTTTACAATATGCTAAATCCTTGAAAGGTAACGCACATAAGTTGCTAAATCCTGAATGGACACACATTTTACATTCCATAGTGATACAAGAATGTTGATCTATGGATATTTTCAAAAGCTGTTAGAAGACGCATTTACAATTGCAGGCACAATTTATGGGTGAACCTGTTGGGGGCTCTCCTTCCTTAGTGATTCATAGTAAGGTGGGCATATTACTAGGCGAGGTAATCACTATCTCTTTTCTTTCTCTCTCTTTCATGCTAGTAGGATTAGATCATGAAGCTATGTTATCTGTAGTGTTGTTCTTGTCTTACTTATGTAGTCATGTATGTTTTATATGATTGATTGCTCTTTATTTCCATATCTTTATGTATGTATGTTGATTTAGAATCCTTGGTTTGGGGGCTCATATCCCCGACTTAGTGATATTCTATCTCATTGCAATCCACTAGGATTCTTTTCCTCCAAAATTTACCGTGACCACATTTGATTTGCATACTCCCGCTAAAGTGGGGGCTTAATGTATCATCTTAAAATGGAAGCACTTCTATGTTAAGAGTGTTTATCCCTCCTTAGGGGATGTTTTTGACCTCTACCATATCATCATCCTATTTCTACATCATCTCATGCTTCTGTGCTGGTTCAGGACCCTGATTGGTCCTCTCCGGGCACCTTCTACCCCACCTAGCATATTTTCTAGGGGTTCTAACCCCCTGAGTCAGAGTCGACCTCAACCCTGACCTGGGTTCCCCTTTCAAATCAGGAAACTTGTCGGCTGCCGGGGCTCATCAAAAATTTAGTTTTCCCGCTTCTGGGTCGGCTGTTTCGGGTTCCAAAGCGTTGATTCCTAAATTATATTTAATATAGGTCCTTTTCTAGGGGCATGGGTCTAATTAGAGTTTAATTATCCTATGTAGGCCTCCTTAGAAGATTGTGCCCTAATTTCATATAAAAGGAAGCATTTCTCTCTCATTTTCTCAAAAAAAAGTCTTTTAAGTGCAAAAAGCTCTAATCAAGATTTTGTCAAGAAGAAAAAAGGTTAAAGCATCCATTTCCAATTTCTCAAGGTGTTCAAGTCTTGTTATCAAGCATTCAAGTTCTCTATTGAAGATCAAGGATTCAAGCCCTCAAGCCTTTGAAGGGATTAGGTGTAAACATTCAAGATTCATCATCCAAACCTTAGATCTAGCCATCATGGTGGTGTGATCTTCCTTCAAGATCCTTGGTGCCTCTTCAAGACTCTTTCATCATTTCTTCAAAGTGGATTTCAATCATACCATCATGGAGGTTTATGGTTCATATTGAGTTCATGCTTTCATATTTATATACTTGCATACATCCGAATTTCAATTACATATCTATTGAATATCATAGCTTCATTGTTAGATTCAATTCTACTACATGTTAACATTCTATACTTTATTGATTTCAAAGTTAATTCCTAAGTCAGGGTTTGACTAAGGAAAACCCCTCCCCCACAACAAAAAAATCTCCTTTTTCTTGCAGGTACAGGCACAGAATAGTGGATTTGAACCCAGATCTGGATACCCTTTTTGGCAAACTTTTGGGATCCGTGAACAAAGTCACTTTTGGATCTGTGCAGGTCAGGGTCAAGATTATTGGGTTAGGGTTGACATTTGTGGGTCAAGGTTGACCTTTTTCATAAGATGACATCAGAATGGAAAATTATTTCTGGGTTTTTTTCATCTCTGTGTTTCGATTCAGTATCAACTGTCAGTTTTTCCAGAAACAGTCTACAGACCTTAGAAAACAACATTCTTTGATCTGCAATATTTCAAGGTTAGTGAATTTATCAAATCTCTTTAATTACAGTCATATGTCATTCCTATACATATAAATTATAGAATTTAAGGTATCTCCTTTGTTATTCTCCTTTCCAAATAGTTGATTCATTTGTGCATTAACCCTTCTCTTGGGTTGATCAACTTGGATCTCACAAACAATCTATAAATCAAATCAATCATTTCTATACCTTATCTATTACATTTTAGTAATGCATCCAAATTCCATCTATTATAGTGAATACTTGAATTATATGCATTACTGATAGCATAGCCTTTGATTCATCGGTTCTTTGAAGTCTTTTAGAAATATGTCCATGACCATACAAATTATATCAAGTTGACATCAATGACAATACAATACATTAACTAATTTAATGTCTTGCATAAACTTTCTATGACTTAGTGATCATCAACTTAACATCTTCAAACATTCAATTAGTTATAGTTTATCATAGAGATGTACACTTCAATGAAAAAGTCATGTACAAGGATCAAATACATGGAAACAAGCAAGAAGAGGAACACATAGAACACATGGTGCTTCATGAAATCCCAGTAAATGTAGCACCAATAGTGCTAGAAAATATTTAAAAACCAAAAGCACAATAGGTTCCTCACACTCCAATAATAAGATCTTCCAGGAAAAGTAGACCTCTTGAACGATATTCTCCTTCATTATATTATGTTTTATTGACTGATTCTAGGGAACCCAAAAGTTATGCAGAAGAAATGGAGGTTGAAACCAAGAAAAAGTGGGAGCAAAGAATGAAAGAGGAGATGGATTCCCTGATACAAAATCAAACATGGGAGTTAGTTTAATTTCTTGAAGGTAAACGAGTGTTTCCTAACAAATGGGTTTATAGGTTAAAGGAAGAACATGGAGGCAAGAAGAGATACAAGCCTAGACTTGTGGTAAAAGGTTTTGTATAAAAAAAGATATTGATTTTAATGAGATATTTTCTCCTATTGTTAAAATGAATTCAATTCAAACTATTCTAAGTCTTGTGGCCACAAAATATTTGCATATGTAACAATTAGATGTCGAGAAGACTTTTATCCATGGATATTTGGAGGAGAAGTGTATGCAAAAAAACACAAGGATACGAGGTCAAAGGTAAGGAAAATTTAGTGTGCGTGTTGAAGAAGAGCTTGTATGGGCTAAAACAAGCACCTCGACAATGGCATTTTACATTTGATAGTTTTATGGATGAACAAGGTTACAACATATGTCATTCTGACCATTGTGCTTATTTTAAGGGATTGGATAATGGTAGCTATATTATTTTGTTATTATATGTTGATGATATGCTTGTTGTAGGGTCTAATTTTTGGGTCTAATATGTAGCATATAAATGAACTTAAATAGAAATTAGCATAATAATTTTCTATGAAGGATTTGGGTGCAATAAATGAAATTCTTTATATGAGAATAAATAGGGACAGGAAAAGTCACACATTTCCATTGTCTTAGAGTGATTACATAGAAAAGGTTTTGAACAATTTTAGATGCAAGATGCAAAACCACTTAGTACACCTTTGCCTTTTCATTTTAAATTTTTCAAAGAAATGAGCCTTAAGAAACAAGAAGAGATGGATTACATTTCTAAGGTTCCATACTCTTTAGCAATTGGTAGCTTGATGCATGCCACAGTGTGTATAAGGACATATATTGCACATTCAGTGGGAGTTGTGAGAAGGTATATGGACAATCCTCAAAAAGAGCGTTGGAATCCAGTAAAGAGGATTCTCAGGTATTTGAGAGGTACAACAACTGAATCTTTATGTTTTGCAGGCTCCCATTCCACTTTACAAGGCTATGTTGATTCAGATTTAGTAGGAGATATTGATAGCATGAGGATCACTATAGGGTATGTTTTTACTGCAGGTGGTATAATGGTTAGATGGATTTTGAGATTGCAAAAGGTTGTATCACTTTCAACCACAGAATAAGAATATGTTGTTGCTACAAAGGCTAGTAAGGAGATGATTTGGATACAAAGGTTTATGGAGGAATTGGACAAG
Organism: Thuja plicata; assembly: GCA_018584345.1. Lineage (NCBI taxonomy): Eukaryota > Viridiplantae > Streptophyta > Pinopsida > Cupressales > Cupressaceae > Thuja > Thuja plicata. The sequence goes on along the minus strand of MU227609.1, from coordinate 594,748 downwards.
AAACAATAAAATAACAAGTTGTACAGTGATAGTGAGAGTGAAATTCACCTTGCAAAGAATTTAACCCTTCACTCTAAGACCAAATACATCCAACTTCGGTATCATTTCATACGCCCAATTTTAGAGGATAGATAATTGAAGCTGGAGAAGATTCATACTACCAAGAATCTTGCAAATATGTTGACAAAGTAATGCAAGAGAAACTAACTTCGTACTGAGTTTCTATTGGTCTTCAAGTTTGAACATAGTGGAAATGAGAAACAATCAAGTCCATGTGCATCAATCTAGTGGGAGCTACAGGGGTTACGATGTTTCTACAAGATCGGTCTCCAAGTGGGAGATTGTTTTGTATAAATATTGACTAGTCTCCAAGTGGGATATTGTTGGCATGTGGTGTCTGGTCATGCTAGTATTGTACTCTTGTTGGGTGGAGGAGCCAGATTGAAGGGTCGATGTAATGTTAGTGCAAAGTACCAACTCCCAACAAAATTATCATACGTACGAGAATAAGAGAATACTTGTACATGTATGAGTATGAGGAAAAGATTACAAGAATATTCTTTTTGGATTATGGTTAATTTTTTTAACTGACTTTGTAAACCACCTAAAAGGGATTGATAAATAGTGGCAATGTAATGTGAAATTATCATACTATTAATTTCTCTTCAAATAATAAAATAAGTGGACGACTGTTTCTCTGATGGATGTAGCTCATATTGGTTGAACTATGTTAAATCTCTATATTATTTTTTTGTTGTCTTCTCTATTTATGCATTATCTTAATATTATTTATTTTTCATATATGCATAAACCCTAACAAGGATGACCAAAATCTAACATGCAAACTCTAAATGATTTCGGATGTTAAGTACATAGAATTGTATTGTTGGGCAGTGTGTGAATCTATGAATTGGGCCCGAGTCTAATATGAATTATCTAATTTTGAAACCCTAATTTTACTAGTCAATTGTGTTGAATGAATTCTAGGTGCATCATTTTGATTGAGACTCTTATTATTATGGACTGGTAAAAACTTTATGAGACAATGTTTTGGTCTGATAAAAATGACAAGAAATTGTGTTGCGCGGTTAGGCTGATTGAAACTTTTCAACTAGCGAATGCGTATTGGAAAATGACAATTATGACTCTATATTTGACACTTGCATTGTTTTAAAAACCAGTTGCACCATTTCTTTTGTGTAAAAGTTTTGATAGATTTTGATTGGGAAAACCTAAAAAACACATGAAAAAAGTATGTATGTTTGATAATGTTATTGATCTATGTATGTTCAATGACTTTGGCAAGCCATGAGATTTCCTTTGTCAAATAAAAAAAAAAAACAAATTTAGACAACTATGAGCCTAAGGTCAAAATCTTCATTAAAATGTTTTAGGCCAATTTCACATTATGTCACACCCTAGAACGTGAGTCCTTTTGAGTGCACTCGTGCTTTTTTCCCTTTGTAGATCTTGAATCAAAGAGCATTTGTCCCTAATCAAGCCAATTTATTGGGAAACATATGATGGGGATCTTGGGGGGAGATTATTCCCTCCCCTCACACTGAAAAAAGATAATGTTTGGAGGTTAATTGAGTGACCTCTAGCTTAAAGGTTTTTAATTAGATCTATGGTGCCTACCCAAACAAGATACATAAGTGAGACACTAAAGTCACTAGTGAGCCACATCGAATCCTTAGGCACGTAGGACAGATTCAAGATATCACTGACACACCGAACCTAATAGTTCAAGTGTAAGACATTCAGGAGTTTAGTCCATGTATTATTTCTATACTAGCCAAAGGGATTTTCCATTTTGAGGTCATCCTCTGAGGTGATCACTTCCCCATAAAAGGCCTCTCTAATAAAGGAAAAATGATACTACTTGACAGAATGTGTAGGCATACCAAGAATGCCAGACAGATAGATCAATTTGTTAAATCCAAAATTGAAGTGTTATTTGATCTATGTGCAAACATAAAAGAGGGTTGAATTTTAAGCACCAAAATGAAAGTGATTTGCCCTATTGCACACAGAAAGTGAGATTAAGACAAATACCTAAAAGATAGTTCTTTTTTCTTTAAATTTTTTTTCCAACACCACATGTTGAAATTTACTAACACACAAAAACCTAGATAGAAATCCAAAAACCACACACCACAAGCCAAAAATAAGAAATAAAATAAAAACTTTAAAAGAAATTGAAAACATGCAAATTTACTTGGCGATTGCATTGGTTAAATCACAAATGTGCCTCTATATTATGTAGATGTGCCTGGAAATTCTATAGACACGGCTCTGTAATGCCTAGTTATAGAAAATCCTTGTCAATTGCATCGTTGATTCTCTAGGAACAAAAACAGTAAAAGATTACCATAAATCAAAAACAATATGTCAATGATAAATAATCGCATCACTGTAACTTGCAATTGTGTTGAATGATTTGTAGATGAGACGAATCAACCCGCGCACAAGAAAAAAAAAAGCCTAAAAAGAGCATTGTCAATACACAGAGAAAAATTGTGGCCAATAAAAAGAATAAGGAATGACTAAAGTTGCACATGTTTCGATTGATTCTATACTATGTCATACGATCCTATTACTGAATAAAAACTCGAAAATACATGAAAAAAATTAGAAGCAATAAGTGTTTCACGTCGGGTTCACCATTTGTAATAGGGGTAAAATATTGAATTATTTGTATACTTACAACAACCAATGTTAGATCCAATGAAAAGACCTACAATGCTACATAAAATACTCCTATTCAAGAAAGAATGACATAATTCAATGCATGTAATAAATAAATCAATCATATCAAACATCAAACCAATAAAGCCTTCCTTGTCTTTTCTCATTCTTTTTGCAATTATGAGCTCTCAGATTTGCTCTAATTATGATAACATGAGAATTCAAAAATTATGGTCATGGATAATGAGGAATCAACCTTCATTATATAGATTTTTGGGATTTCAATAGACAAGTCTGATTGGTTTCTTTTTGATAATTTTAGACTCAACTAATTTAGACTTGACTTGATTAAATTGATAATAATAGTTAAGACCAATTTACACTTGACATGATTGAATTGATAACTTGGATTGATTGATAGTTAACCATTGCATGACAAAGTTGATAGAATTAGAATGGACAGATGACTGATTTTATTTGATAGATAAGTGCTATCTTAAATTAGCAGATTGACTTGATTGATAAGATGAAATAAAGAATAAAATTAGCATTAAATAATTATTTAATTGTGCATATGAGAGAATAAATAAAAAAAATATTTTATTTATTTTTAGAAGACTTAGTTAACATTGTGAAAATGGAATAATTAAATAAAATATCATTTTTTTTTCAATTAGAGAAGACATGGTCGTCTTCAAGTGAGGGTTGAGATTTCTACCCCTCACCTCCATTTTGACACCCCTCTTAGAAGCTATGCTGACCTTTGAGTGCATATTTTCCACTAGTCAATTAGTGTAAGTAATTCTTTACTCAGCATTCCCACTGCCACTCTTAAGGTACTCGATTTAAACCTCCAATTCCCATATGAGGGTTAGACCTAGATTCCACTTTGGATATATAGAGGCAAGAAAATTTATATAAGATTTTAACTTAATGTCACATTTCCTTGATTGAAATATGACCGATTTCCCTAACATGAATATTAGAGATATGACTATGATTCTAGAATAGTTTTTTTCCTCAACCCTAAACCTTGATAACTTGGGCTGATGTTGTCATTTTTCTATGATCATGTTTGAGATAAGAAAAAATCTATATGAAGAACAAAGCTTTCATAATGTTATCTATCCTACTTAAAGTGATGATATAACTCCTAGCCTATTCTTTCTACAAATTCCCTATCTACTCCCTTGTTTTCCAATTTATCTACTACTACATTTCCCTCCCTATAGATTGATGACATTAATTTTCCAATAGTATGCAAACAACACTTTCGGTAAGCATACACCGAAAGACAGAACAAAGAGCAAACCAAAAATCATATATAAAGAGATCACCAAAAATTGCTAAGTACAAAGAGAACCGACGACACAACTTTGTGTGTACACCAAAAATGAAAATTCAGAAGGATAAAGAGGAGCCCGACATGTAGGACATAGTGCAAACTGATAGAACAAAATTGAAAGGCAGTCAACTAAATTAAAAGCATAACCGACCATCAGAAATCAAGAGTTAGTTGTAGCCTGCAAAAAGTGGATCTGACTTCCACATCAGATAAAGCAGTCTTATTCTATTTATAGAATCTTGGTTTTTTTTAAAAACCATTTATTTATGGACAAAAAACATGAATGTAAGTGCTTTAATCAGTCTAACTGATTTAAAACACATAGACTAGGAGATCAAGGTAAAGTTGTAAACCTGATCTTAGAGTTAACATTGTTTTTTGTGAAATTTGATGATGTCAATACATCTTATAAATAGATGATGCAATCATTCATTATACATGTATGAATATGGAAGAGAGGATGAATGATGCCTATGAGAACATCTATGGATTAGATTAAAAGTTTCAAGAACCAGAACAACAAAAGGTGAATTTGGTTATCAGAACCAAGAACAGAGGCTACCAAGAATCAGAGGTTTACTCAATCACATTAGGTGATAATATTATTCATGTAAACTTAAATGGATCTGTATCAACAATAGGATATTGCATTTACTAGTTCAAATTGTAATTTTCTATCATTCTAACAAGTGGAGCAAAGTGTAAAAATCCTTTCAAGGAAGGTGGATTTAACAGTCCAACTAAAAATCTCTTAACCGAGTGCACACTCAACAGTGTTACTAAAGCTCTTAACCAAGTAGACTTTAAAAGGTCTCCAAAAATACTCTTAACTAGGTAGGTCATCAAAAGTGATCAAATTGTAAGCCTTAACCTGCCCCTTCCAATCTACAGATAGTGAAGATTTTGTGGGTACCATCCCCACCGTAGTTTTTACTTCTTAGCAGGAGTTTTCTACGATATCATATCTTATGTTATGTGTCAATTACTTTCATGAATATTTTTATGAATGTTCACATGTATGTTAAGTTTATAAATTGATATAACTCACATCAAGATAGTATAGATCAGATGAATAGATATACAATTGATTACACAAAGGTTAATTGAATTAAGGATACAAAAGTTATAGAGGTACTGATTCACCCCTCCCCTCTCAGTACACACTTCGCATTAATTCCAACAATTGGTATCAGAGCTAAGTCTCTTCTTTGGAAAAGATTAAAGGCTTAAGAGAAAAGATCATATAATGGAGAAGTATAGACTCGACAAGAATATTGAAAATAAGAAAATAGAAATTTAGATGTTCTATGAACAGTATAAAGAAGTTAGAATCAACATGAGACAACTGTTAGATGAAATAAAGATTATGGTATCTCACTATAATGAGACAAATTATCACGAGGAAGAAATACCAAATTTCTTTGAGTCTTCAGGATCAACTATAGGCAAAGCATCATATACATTAGAAGGAAGCATCACAAGCCTAACTGAAATCAATCTACATCTGGCTGGACAAGTTAAATATATGAAAATTGGTCAAGAGACACAGATGGTAAGGATGATTGATGTCATGAACAATGCTAGACAATTTGAGCAAGAAATAACACTAGCTAATGATGATAGAAGAAAGAATACAGAAAAGCTACAAGAAAAAGAGTCTAAAATACAAAGACTTACAAAGCATCACCATGTGATTACAAATCAGATTATTCTTATGAGTCAAGAGGCAAAAAAAAAAAATGTTGAACTCATGGAAATAATAGAAGTTACCAGTGAGCTAAGGGATGAGAATGAAAAGTTGATACATGAAATAAGAATTTAACAAAAACATAATGAAATTATCAAGAAAGCTGAAGAAAGAAATAAAAGAATGGATGATTTTCTTGAAGGACAATGAAGAGTCAACAACAATACCGGTCTAGGTTTTACCGAGAATGGATAATCACCAAATCAAACTAATCCAAAGAATGTCTATACAAACTCAAGACCAAGAAAGCTTACATGCAATCACTGTGGAAAGAAAGGCCATACATCAAATGTATGAAGAGGCAAAATGAAAGGTATTCCTAAATCTACATCTTCATTCATAGGATTTTGTTATAAATGTAACAAGAAAGGACATAAAGCATATGAATTTAATTCTGAGATGAAAAAACCAAAGAAGGAAACCTACATGGACAAATACTGCCCTACTTGCAAAATGAATGGGCACACAACTCTTGAATGCTAGAAAAAGAAAAGGCAAGCATGGAAGCCTAAAGGTCAAGAAACTCCCTATCAACTGAAAAGAGTCGGTAACCTGTATGTATGGGATTACAACACTTGGACAATTGTAAAACATGTGGAATATTTGGTCACATTGCTGCTAACTGTATGAGACAGTGAACTAGAAATTCTAGAGGCTGGACTAACCCTGGAATGGCATGCTTACACTGCCATAAAGTTGGTCATCTCAAGAAAGACTACAGAGACTGAATGACAAAGACCACCACACATCCCTATGGAAATACCATTGAAGACATCCGAAGAGCAAGAGACAAAATGTGGAGAAAAGCTTCAAACAATGATGAAGCTGGACCAAGCAATGCAAATGGTGACACCCCATCCAATGGACTTAGTGACATCACCACCCCCACCTAAGCAGAACAAGTAAGTATGGAACTGCATTACCTCAAGTTATTATTTTACATCAATTCCATAATATGATTGATTAAATGCCAAATTAGCATAAGTAAAGATGCATCATGGTACTACTTGTTAAAAATATGTGATAACTATGCTATCGAGCATACATACCAAAATCCGTCAGTACACACTCAAAGCTGAGACTGCCTACACTTACCAAGAAGTGTCGGTTAAAAGAAAATTTTCTAACTTGTAAATCAAGCCTCGTCGGTAACCAAGCAAAGTGAACAAGTTGTTTGCAACACAGAAACCCATCAGTAAAAGCAAGAGGTATAACAACCACCCTAAAACATCATGTTGTCATCGAAGGGAAGTTGAAGTCTTAACCGACAAATTCTGTCTTCACACATCGAGGAGTTGGTAAGCATTAATGACACATCTTTTAGGTCAGATAGTTATAAAAGGGCGACAAAACAAACACATTGTTCACCACAACCAGAGTAGAGCAACAAGAGCAATTTTGAGTAGAAAGTGAAAAGATTATAGAGAAACCATAACTCAACCACCAACACTCCAAAGCATATTAGAAACAACAACTGGTGTATACAGTAAGTTCTACGACAACCGACAACTCTATTTCACATATTTCACAAAAGACCCTAAATATAAAAATGGCTACAACTTCAAGAACACCAAGAAGGATGATTTTAAACTCATAAATAATTTTACATGTGAGGAACCACACTACAAGATTAACCCTGAGGTTTCCTCACAACCCAATGATGCTGGAGCATTCTCACGAATACTAGCTAGGGTAAACTTGTCGAGGATGTTCGAGCATTTATACACTACAAGATTGCAGAAATAGGTGATTCAGAGGTTGAACAAGCTTATAAGAAGCTATGAAATGAAGATGAAACATTGAAAGATGAGCATAAACATATAAAGGTTAAAGGTCTCACTAATGCCCTGTTATTCTTGAAGGTCTTCAAAACTGAGTGGATTCGGTTAGTATTGAGCCAAATGCACAATAATAAACATTGGCTGGATGAACCAAAGATGATAACCTAAGATTTTATCCATGCAGTCACTGGTCACCTTGTAACTGAGAAGGTAAAAGCATTAAAGAACCCACCAAAGGTTGAGACTGAAAAGATCACAGGAGCCAAATGGGATGGTAGAGGATTGAAGGTTTCCACCATTATTGATTATGAGATGAAATTTGGTGCATGCGTTCTAGGCTACAAATTATTTCAAGCCAACATGATGAACAACATAGCAACCGGTGCAGTAGACACAACTTATAAAATTGTGAAGAAGGGAACTCAGTTGGACTTATCTGAACTTCTACTGAACCAACTAGAAGAGAATCTAAAGACTTGTAATAGATAAATTATGGATGGTTTCCTAAATAGGGTTTGCACAATAGAGATTTGTATATAAAAGAGACCTATGCCATATTCAACCATTTACATTTAATTTTGTAATTGATAAGGGATATAGATTTGGAAATGAAAGCAAAGATTAATAGAGTAAAATACCTACCTCACATCATAGCAGATATGAAAATACCATTTTTCTGAAGTTTGTCTCGAGTTTCTGGAAAATTTGAGACCGAATCTGAAATAGAAATGCAGAAATGAACAAAACCTAGAAATATTTTTCCATTCTGACACTGTTCTGATTTGCACCCTCAAGTCAATGTCACCATTGACCCAAAATTTCCAATTCTGACCTAGGGCAGAATTGACCTAAAAAGTCTCCGACAGGAAATCTATTTTTGGATCCTGAAAGTTTGCCAAAAAGGGTATCTGAATTTACGCTCTGGTCCATTGTTTATGAACATGTAACTCCAGAAATAGCACCTACAAATATCTAAAAAAGAGGGATTTTGGGGTGGCTATATAGGGTTTTTCCTTAGTCAAACCCCTATTTTGGTGATCTCCACTCCATTAATAGTCAAATATAGTAGAATATATGTGTGCGTGTTGCTCTTGGAAAGAGCTTCGTATGTGTAATGTATAGATCTAATCCTCTAGATTAAAACCCTAACATGAATTGAAAATGAGAAAGCAATGCATAGATTTGAATATGATAAAGAAAGCATACCAAGCCCCCAAGGCTAAAGTATTCCTACCAAACTCACAATC
>MU227609.1:564088-585890 GCA_018584345.1 Thuja plicata | reverse complement strand
GATCCAAGAAGAAGGAAGGAAGGAAGAAGTCTCTCTTGCTCCAAAGAAGATCCACAATGGCTTGTCCAAAAAAATGCTTGTATGTATCAATGCATCATCATATCTTGTCCTTCTATATCATCCTCTTGATTTCTTGCATCATCATCATGTCATAATCGTAATTGCATCATATCATCTTACGATTTTCTCTCATGTACAAATGAAGGCAAAAGAGAGTGTTTATATAGAGATCTCAATAGAGACCTCCTAGGGAAATGCAAGGGACCCAAATTCAAATTTCACCTTGAATTATGGTCCAATTTCAATCACCAACCAAGGAGGGGATGTATTAATCTGAATATCAGGGAAAATAATTCCGCATCCGAACCCGGGGACCTATTTTAAGTTTTAGAACCCTGATAAGCTCTAGATTTGAAAGCGGGGACCACCACCTGACAGAGGTCAAGGTTGACCTTGACCTTGACCTAGGTCAAGGATGACCTCAATTTTGACCGAGGTCAGAATCAACCTCAACCCAGACCTGAGGTTTCAGGCTGGTCTCCTTGGAAAATACACAGGATTCCTAAGTCAATCGGGGACCTAGGAAGGTGAGAAAATACACTAGAATGCTAGATAGAGGCACAAAGGCCAAAGAGTGGGTATGATGAAGATTTAGGAGAGAAAATACATAGGTTATACCTAAAAATGGAGCCATAGAAGGGGAGATTAAGGAGGACCCAAAGGATCCTAACCCTAATTTCACCTATAAATGCATAATCAAGTGCATATGCATCCTAAATGAAAATCTAATATGCAAGTGTACTAAGCGAGGGTGATAAACCTACCAAAATGGAAGTTCTTCCATTTTAAGATGATACATTTAGCCCCCACTTTATCTTAGGTATGACACTACGTGAATATGCAAGCTAAAGTAAGAAAACATTGTAAAGTAAAAAAAAAGATATAGCCAAGTCCTCAATGTGGAGATCCTATGAGAAATCATTAGTATCCGCAACCTGCAGCACACAAATGAAAATCCATAGAGCACCTAAGCCTTACTAAGATGATTTTGAGAAGTACATAGAGCCCCTTATGCCCCCTGTTTTGGCTTACTAATTTTGAAAGGTGAAACAAGGTGATAAAGTTAGATCTATACATTGGATATGCAATTTATTTAAAAGTCCTTTCCTAAACTATTTAGGAGGAGTCAAAATATTCCTAAACTGATTCAAGAGGTTAGGTATCTAAATTGTGATTCCAACACCACTTACGACACTAAAAATGGAGCTACTAAACTCAAGTTATGATGAAAAGAGTGAATGCCTATCTAAAAGCATGTAAAGGGAAATTTGAATTTGACCTAGGTAAATTCAAATGAAACCCTAATAAAACCCTAATTTTCAGCTATAAATAAGATGAAGAAACACTTAACTTCTCATTCTTACCATTTGCAGAGCTTGGAAACAAGGAGCAAGATGCCCAAGAGAGAAGAACTTCAAGCGAGTTGCATGGAGGTCCTGAGAGAGTGTCTGGCCAGTGGACAACCACTGCCTGAGGTAGGTTCCTTATTTTGGTGTTTGTGATTGAGAAATTCCTATTTTTATAGGGAATGTCAACCTTGACCCAAAAAGGTCAACCCTGACCTAGTTATGTCAACCTTGACTCTTTAAGGTCAACCATAACTGGGAAGGTCCTGTCCTTTCTGGGGATAAGGTTGACCCTGACCCAAAAAGGTCGACCCTGACCCAGAAAGGTCGACCTCGACCCAAAAAGCTCAACCTTGACCCAAAAAGGTTGACCTTGACTAGGTCAAGTGAGTATTATAGTTTTTTGATGATAGATTATTGATATGCTATTGTTTGTGCTGACAAGATCTTGTCTGTCTCCGAGAGCACCCCTTTGGAGGGCTTTTACTGACTGTCAAAGAGAACTTGTCCGAGTTATAACAAGATGAGATACAGTTATTAAGATATGTGGGATTTTACTTGGTAACACTCCTACCACAAATGAGGTTCCATCAGTCCATGATATCAACCATGATAGAGAGGTGGGATGAGGACACTTGTTCCTTCCATCTTCCATCAGGAGAGATCATGATCACATTGGAGGATGTATGCCAGATACTATGACTTCTAGTCTGAGGCAAGCCTGTTAGATCGAGAGTGTAGCGGGGTCCTTCAGAGGTGTTTTCAGATGGGGAGTATTGTTTGGGACAAGTACCATAGATGAGGACCCGATCAGGTCAGATCACTCTATCAACCATACTAGCAGGTCTGACACCCTTGGTACAGATAGTGATGCTATGTATCCTCTCTTTGGTTGTAATACCCAACACAGAGGGTACAATTTTCTTAGCACCATTCACCCATCTTGTATACATGATGGAGAGTGACAAGATTGTTTTCTAATGGGGCCACAACATGCTAGCCCATCTTTACCATGAGTTGAGTCAGTTAGTGAGATTTCAATGGGAGAATCTTACGGTATGCACCTTGCTACAGGTTTGGATGTTTGAGCATTATACATGTACATGACCATAGGGTGTTCTGGTGATGGTAGATGTGAGCACACCAATAGATTTTGCATATCCACTAGTAGATGTCTGGAAGTACAAAGATATTCTCTTTTGGAGGGTACGCTTTGACTGTATACTAGGTATTGATGTGATATGGAGACCATACTATCAGATGACAGGATGGCCAGATACTTGACACTAGTTGAGACATTCCCACCAGTGCAAGTTGCTAGAGGGTCCTACCAGACATGCAGTGATGCCATATTATTATGATAGAGTAATGAGATAGTTTGGTTTGACATAGGGGGTCCCCCGGATAGTACCTCGGTATGCATATCCAACGAGATACTATCAGAGACCTGGCGCCATACACCGACCCATAATAGTAGATATTGTAGATAGCGAGACAGATGAGACCAAGGATACAAAGGCATATCCAAATGTATCCCATTCAGGTGTTAGTAGAGATTATATCAGATATTGGAGTCTATAAGGGACACACCCCATCTTCCCTGATGACTATCCTATAGATGATCCAGGTCTTTCATAGGGGACACACCAAGGTGGTGACCTATCAGAGGAGGAGGAGGAGGATCATAGAGATTAGGAGGAGTCCATCCTTGAGGGAGATCCCATGGAGGAGGAGAGGGAAGAGGAGAGAGAAAAAGAGAGATAAGAAGAGAGAGAAGATGAGGGAGCATATGAGAGAGTAGAGGATATGCCCCAGGTGGTAGTACAGGTGCAAATGATCAAGTGATCCATGCTGTACCATTCAGATCACAACAATCTCCCCGTGTACATATAGAGACACCACCACCTAGACCGAGACATAGTGAGCGAGGAGAGTGTAGTCACTCCATGCCCCCACCATCTAGGTCCTTTGGTGACATCCAAGAGGGAGATCTAGGTATGGTACATGTAATTTGATTAGAATATTTCAAGTAAATGTTTTGCTAAAAAAAGTACTAAAAAATAAATATGGTTTGAATTTTGCAGCTAGTGTAATAGAGTGGAGGATCTTTGTGTTTGAGGTTCTGAAGGATACATGCATATCCTACCGACTACCATCTAGCAAGTGAGAGTCCCTTATTGGAAAGAGGGATCTCGACAGACATGCAGATATTTTTGCATGCGTCCAGTGAGAGCTGAGGTTATGCAAAGAAAGAGAAGAGAAATTGATGGCTGACCTACAAAGAGCTCATGAGCTTAACTATGAGATGAGCATATCAAGGAGTTGTACATGGACTACCATACCGAGATCTTCAGCCTCACACCACAGAGAAGAGAGAGTTGGGAGCCATCAAACCTCAGAGCATAGAGATAGAGATTGATAGATATGGCACATGTGCCATATATGTACCAAACTCATGGAAGTTTATATATATATATATATGAAAATTTTTTCTTGCCCAGTTAGTTCTATGATTGATTACTTGTTATTTTTATCAATACACAAAACTTAACATAAAGAAATTAAATTTTTATGTATGAATGTATTCAAATCACATAACCTACAAAATAGACATAACCATTCTATAGGGAATACATAAATACACAGAGAAAAATTGATGTGTTAGGGATAATAACGTTTGAGATAGATAATATTAATAGGTTTCTTAAGGGGAACACCATTCATATCAGCAATCTTATAAGCACTTGAAGTAAAATCCTCAATTACCACAAAATTCCCAAGCCAATTAGGGCTAATTTTCCCTTTTTCACCAGGTAAAGCATTCACATTCCTTTGATTTTCATATAAGACTAAATCACCTACCAAAAATGATCATTCAATCACCTTATGATTACACTATTTTTGAAGTGATTTAAGATAAGCCTTAATATGCTCCGAAGCATTTATTCGTTGTTCATCCAAAATTTCTAATTCTTGTAATCGTTGTTCTTGAAAAGTATCCTTGTCAATTATCCCATGGAATGAAACATGTAAAGAAGGTATTTCTAATTCTAATGGAATAATAACATCAGTACCATAAACAAGATTATAAGGATAAGTACCCGTGGCAGTATGAACACTAGTCCTATAAGCCCATAAAGCATAAGTAAGTTGGGTATGCCAGTCTTTCGCATGCTTATTGACTGTTTTCCTTAAGATTTATTCAATAACTTTGTTTGATGCTTCGGCTTGACCATTAGATTGAGGATAGTAGGGATTAGAAAATCTATGTTGAATATGATATTTCTCCAAGAATTTTGTGACTTCTTTATTCTTATAAGAAGTGCCATTATCCAAAACTATCGTTGAAGGATACCAAATCGTGCTATAATATGATTAAGAATAAAATCACAAATAACATCCGCAGTAGTAGAATGGAGAGGAATAGCCTCTACCCACTTCATAAAGTAATATGCATCCATGAGGATGTATGTATGTCCTTGAGAAGAAGCTGGTGAGATTTTTCCAATAAGATCAAAACCCCAAATACTAAAAGGCCACAAAGCAACTTGATTACGAAGCTCATGAGAAGGAGCATGAATTAAATTACCATGTTTTTGACACTGAGGACACTTCTTAACAAACGTAAAATAATCTTGTTCCATTTTTTGCCAATAATATCCCATTCTAAGAAGTTTATTAACTAAAGATTTCCCACCAAAATGTCCCCCACAAGAACCAGAATGAGCTTCTACAAAAAGCTATCAAAACTTTGGTTCTACCAAGACATCGTAATAGAAAACCATTATAAGAACATTTGTAAAGCGTATTTCCCAAAATGATATAACGTCCTGCAAGCTTCCTAATACGATTACGCATGTTCCTTGTTGTCGATTCAGGAAATGTATTGTCTTTCAAAAAATGAAAGATATGCGAATACCATTCATCCAAATGCAAGTTAAAACAATCAGCAGTAACCTTATTAGAAATTACAAGGTGTTTAAGAGTATGCATAGTAAATTGAAAGTCTTCAATATTATTCTCAAGGAAAACCAAGGAAGTCACGCTTTCTATGGCGTCTACGTGTTGATTATCTTTCCTAGGTAAAGTCTGAATTGTATAAGAAGAGAATTGTGAAAGAATATCAAGAGCCAATTCTTTATATCGCGTCATTTTATCATTCTTAGTCTGATAACCCCCTTTGATTTGTTCAACAATCAATTGTGAATCCCCGTATATTTCCAAGTTTTTAATATGAAGGGATGAAGCTGCACATAAGCCAGCTATAAGAGCTTCAAACTCTGCAATATTGTTAGTACAAGGAAAGGTCAATTTATATGACATAGGGATTGGTTTATTTGTAGGAGGGACCAAGATAATTCCTGCACCAGAACTTGTCTTTCATCTAGAACCATCAAAATATAATTCCCAAAAATCTTCTTGCTTAATAGCTAAAATATTCTCACTATGAAATTCCATTGAGGTGATGCTCGCATTAGAATGAGGACAAGGAGCTTCAGATAAATAATCAGTTAAAGCTTGTCCTTTAATTGATTTTTTAAGAATGAAATTAAGATAAAATTCTGTAAGTAACATCACCCACTTAACCAGACAACCAGAGAGATCATTTTTTGAGAAAAGGTGTTTTGGAGGATCAAATTTAACAATCACATTAACCTTAACATTCAATAGATAATGCCTGAGTTTTTGACAAGCGTAAACTAAAGCCAAGCATTGTCTTTCTAAATCAGTATATATTGTTTCATAATCAAGTAAAGTCTGACTAATGTAGTATATTGGTCTTTCCTTACCTTCGCTATCATGTTGAGCCAACAATGCACTCATAGCATGGGAAGTAGCAGAAGTATATAGATAGAAGGGTTTATTAAATTGAGTAGGTTGCAAAATAGAAGGATTAGCAAGATACTCCTTAAATTTCTCAAAGGATTGTTTACATTCTTGGTTCCAAGAAAAAGTGGTATCTTTTCTAAGCAAGGAGGTGAAAGGATCAACTAAGTTAGAAACAAAGCGACAAATAGCTTGTATTTTTCCTTGTAAACTACGTATTAAGAAATATTCTTAGGAGGAGGCATGTTAACAATAGCATCAATCTTTTTAGTATCGACCTCTATGCATCGCTTAGAGATTATAAATCCTAATAATTTACCAGAATCAACTCCAAAAGCACATTTCTTAGGATTTAATCTCATATTATAACTCCTAATTATTTCAAATATTTGCCTTAAAATAAACACATGGTCCTCTCTTTGTATAGATTTTGCCAAGATGTCATCTACATAATCTTCTATAATCTTATGGATATAATCATGAAAAATCAAGGTCATAGCACGTTGATAAGTTTCTCCCACATTTCTTAATCCAAAAGGCTTCATGACCCAACAAAATGTTCCCCAAGGTGTTATAAACGCGGTCTTAAGTTGGTCTTCAATAGGAATAAAGATTTGATTATAACCCAAAAACCCATCCATAAAAGATAGTAAAGCATGACTCATTGTCGAATCCACAATCATATCAATATTGGGTAGGGGAAATAATCTTTTAAAGATGCCTTATTTAAATCTCAAAAATCACTGCACATCCTTATCTTATTCTCTCCTTTAGAAACGACCACAATATTAGAAATCTAGTTAGAGTAATCAATAGAACACAGATGAACCCATCACCTAATTTAGTTTTTCAATTTCAGCTTTTACTAACAAGGCAATGTTCAGATTCATCTTTTGGATTTTTTGTTTCACATGTTTGACATTAGGTTTGAGAACAATATTGTGAGTAAAAATCTTAGGATCTATACCCAGCATATCTGAATATGTCCAAGAAAATATATCCTTATAATCAAGCAAGAGGGAAACCAATTAATCATGTTCATCTTGGCTCATAAATTTCCCTACTTTGATTGTTTTTTCAGAGTCATTCTCATCCATTTGAACTTCTGTAGTCTCAGTTATTAATAAATTACTTTGCATGGGAGAGTCCATTGGCAAAAGAGAAATATCTTGTTCATCATGTTCTCCAAAATAGGCTTCATTATTCAAACAATAAGGCTTTATCCTTTATGATGAAACGTAAGTAGATCTTGATAAGCTCCTAAAAAATCAGCTAGGGCTTCATCCTCGAGAAAAATATCCAAACTAGGTTTTTGATCCATGTCAAGGAGAAGTGGATTAACCAATTTTAAATGTCCATCACAGATATGATTGACATTAAGAGGAAAAGCTGATGGTTGTTTATAAGGATTGAATCCTAGCCCATAAGTATAATCATAAACTTCATTGTCCAAGGGCACTTGTATACCTTGTTCATATTTTCCACATCCTTTCCCATTGAATCCTGATTTCCTAAGTAAATGATAACTAGAACCATATCTATCAGCCATATCAGATTGAGTTAAAGGAGAGGCATATGTCACAATGTCATAAAAATTTGGTTTTAATGTCACAATTGTTTCTTCAAGTGAAGCAACAACAAAGTTACTTTTTAATTCCCTAGAAAGTGAAGGAATAAAAACTTGTTTTTCAAACCCACTTTGTTCTTTCATAAACTCTAGATCAGAAACTTTGTATTCTCCTATAAAAGAAGGATTAAAATCCAATGTTCCCCAATCATCTTCAGTCAAAGAAGAATATGGAGCTTCAATTTGTTTAACTTTGGGTGGTTTCTCAGGTTCCTTACTTGGTTGTATAGGTTCAGAAACCTTAGCATATTCTGCATTTAAGCAAGGGTTCGGTGCATCATCCTTATGTAGTGTATACATCAGATTTTTGCAAATGAACCTAACCTTATGATGAAGAGTAGAAGGAATCACATGCATACTATGTAACCAAGGTCTTCCTAACAAAAGGTTATAATTGAGAGGTCTAGGCATAACATGAATAGGTGTGTTAAGAAGAACTGGACCAACCTTAATAGGTAGTGTAATAATACCCAAAGTTTTATTTTCAATATTATCAAATCCATGAATAGGGATATTATCTAGTTGAATGGTTGTAAGATCAGCCTTAATAGCCTTAAGCATATCCATGATACAAACATTAAGCCCAGATCCATTGTCAATTAATGTTTTACGAATGATACTCTGATTAATAGAAACAACAACCATAAGAGAATCATATTGATTCTGCACCTAAACAGAAGGTAAATAATCATCATTGAACACAATAGGAGGTATAGAAGGCATAGTATGCATGCACTCCAAAAATTAATTAATATTTTATTGATTAGGAGGCAGAGTTGGAGGAGTAGATAAAGCTTTTTGTAATGCCTCATGATATGTAGGAGAAGTCTAAAGTAATTCCCATAAACATATCTTAGCTGGAGTAGTGCGTAATTTCTCAACTAAGTCATACTCCTTAAAGGAAGAAGGTAACCTAGGTGCTTGGGGAAGAACAGGTTGAGAAGGAGGTAAAGAGGCTAGGACAGTAGGTTGAGGATTATTCCGTGTGTGATAAGCATGTGAAACAAAATCCATGTTGTCAAAGAAATCCAAAGGATCTTTAGGTTTACCCTTAATATTTATTCGAGGACATCCTTTTACCGTCATCAAAGGTTTAGGGAATAAAATTCTAGTTGCCTCAATGTTGCAAATAGTGGAACATGAAGGTAACCATGCACACATCCTATGGTAAAGGTCAATTGGAGAAGTTGTGGGGGAGGATGAAATAGGAATAGGATCCATGAAGATCTCATTCGAACCATTTTAATTCTCACTTCCATGTACCTCATTAAGGGATCTATTCTCTTGTACAAAAAAATCCTCATCAAAGTATTCAAAAAAAAAGTCATGCATGTTGAACACAAAATAAAATTACAACCATGTAAATGTTTTTGTGTTTTTAAAGAAATTTTATATTTTTTTTTAATGTATTTTTGGAATATAAATGCAAGAGCATAAAAGAAAACCTACTTCTATATGCATGCAAGATCTAATATGAAATGTAAATTTAATACCAAAGAGAAAGAGTTGTCTATCGGGGGCTCACCAAAATGTAAAAGATAAATTATGGATGGTCTCCTAAATAGGGTTTTCACAATAGAGATTTGCATATAAAAGAGACCTATGCCATATTCAACCATTTACATTTAATTTTGTAATTGATAAGAGATATAGATTTGGAAATGAAAGCAAAGATTAATGGAGTAAAATACCTACCTCACATCATAGCAGATTTGAAAATACCATTTTTTTGAAGTCTATCTTGAGTTTCTGGAAAATCTGAGACCGGATCTGGAATAGAAACACAGAAACAAATAAACCCAGAAATCTTTTTTTGCTTTGACATAGTTCTGATTTGCACCCTCAAGTCAATGTCACCATTGACCCAAAATTTCTGATTCCAACCTAGGGCATAATCGACCTAAAAAGTCTTCGACAGGAAATCTATTTTTTGATCCTGAAAGTTTTCCAAAAAGGGTATCCGAATCTGCACTTTGATCCACTGTTTCTAAACCTGTAACTCCCAAAACAACATCTGCAAATATCTGAAAAGAGGGGTTTTGGGGTGGCTATATAGGGTTTTTCCTTATTCAAACCCCCATTTTGGTGATCTCCACCTCCATGAATAGCCGAATATAGTAGAATATATGTGTGTGTTGATCTTGGAAAGAGATTTGAATGTGTAATATCAAGATCTAATCCTCTAGATTAACACCCTAACATGAATTGAAAATGAGAAAGCAATGCATAGATTTGAATATGATAAATAAGGCATACCAAGCCCCCAAGGCTAAAGTATTACTACCAAACTCACAATCCATAGTTTCTACCCCATGATAGTATCTTTTGAATGCTTGAATGTTGAAAATGGTGGATCCAAGAAGAAGGAAGGAAGGAAGAAGTCCCTCATGGTCCAAAGAAGATCCACAATGGCTTGTCCACAAAAATTCTTGTATGTATCAATGCATCATCATATATTGTCCTTCTATACCATCCTCTTTCTTTCTTGCATCATCATCATCATGTCATAATCATAATTTCATCATATCATCTTACAATTTTCTCTCATGTACAAATGAAGGCAAAAGAGAGTGTTTATATAGAGATCTCAATATAGACCTCCTAGGGCAATGCAAGGGACCCAAATTCAAATTTCACCTTGAATTATGGTCCAGTTACAATCACCAACTAAGGATGGGATGTATTAATCTAAATATCAGGGAAAATACTTCCACATCTGGACCCGAGGACCTATTTTAAGTTTTAGAACCCCGATAAGCTCTAGATTTGAAAGCGGGGACCACCACCTGACAGAGGTCAAGGTCGACCTTGACCTTGACCTTGACCTAGGTCAAGGAAGACCTTGACCTTGACTTAGGTCAAGGTCGACCTTGATTCTAACCTAGGTTAGAATCAACCTCAACCCAGACCTGAGGTTTTAGGCTGGTCTCCTTGGAAAATCTACAGGATTCTCAGGGACCTAGGAAGGTGAGAAAATAGACTAGAATGCTAGATAGAGGCACAAAGGCCAAAGAGTGGATATGATGAAGATTTAGGAGATCCAATACATAGGTTCTACCTAAAAATGAATCCAAATAAATGGAGATTAAGGAGGACCCAAAGGATCCTAACCCTAATTTCACCTAGAAATGCAGAATCAAGTGCATATGCATCCTAAATGCAAATCTAATATGAAAGTGTACTAAACGAGGGTGCTAAACCTACCAAAATGGAAGTGCTTCCATTTTAAGATGATATGAGACTATAAGGAATGCAAAGTCAAACACATGTAAGTTTGGCTCACTTATTATGTGCATTTTCTTCTACTTTCAAGAAACATTCCCATCGGTAGGAGATGTGAAATGGGATAGCACAAAACCGGTCACCATGCAGATCAGTGAACACATAACCTCACTGGGAGATAATTTTGAGACAGTCATGGATGAATACTTTAATTTATTCAAAGAATGAATTCAAAAGAGGGTAAGGATCCCTAAGCAACTCATTGAGAAGTATAAAGATGAATTATGTTTCATGGTTGATATAGACCACACTTATATCAAACCTGCTGTACTAAGGACAACATGGCTTCAACCATTAGAATATGAGATAAATATAGATCAAGCATCTAAAGAAATTGATGCCTTGTTAAATGAACCATTAGATAAGAAACAACCTAAGTTTGGAACTTATGAGGAGGCCAAAACAAGAATAAAATCTTGCCTGGTTGTAAAGAAAATTGTCAGGAAAAAGGACAAAATGGTCAAGATCCTTAAGAAGATATTGTTGGCAATAGAGGAAGAAACCGAGCAGGAAGAAGAAGTTGAAAAGGAGGAAGAAACTGAAGGATAGCTACCTATTGGTGAAGCTGAAGAAAAGAATGACTCTGAGGCCACAGAGTCAGATTCACTATCTCCTCCACCAACCAAGAAGCCAATGACCACAACTACTTCTAGAATAAGAAGTCAAACATCTAAGGATTCAAGTCCTTCACCTTTGAAGAAAGGAAAACTAAGAACATACAAGAGGAAAGTGACCACACCAAAAAGAGGGCCAAACAAAAGAGTAAGGAAACTCATTAGAACCCTAGAAGAGATTGAGGACACCGAGCAAGATGAAGCTGTAGAGGTAGAGAATGTCAAGGTTAAAGATCCAGAAAGCATTGATGACACATGCAAATCCATTGTAAATTCAGAATCTATTACAGATTCTAAGATAATAAGATGGATGAAACTAGATCCAGAAGATCAGAACAAAGTTGAAGATGCCATCATAGCAAAGATGTACAAGTTCAAATATGTACCGATTTAGTTTGAAAACAATAATGTACCAAGGGAAATATTGGACAAACTATACTCTAGATGGACATTTTCTTTGAAGAATGAGAAGGAAATAAGAGAAAGAGTAATTGTTACTCTCATGTCTTATGAATCCAAGAAGGAAGAAATTGATGATATTATGGAGAACCACAAAAAGGAATTCTCACTGAAGTTAAGAGCCTACAAATTTCTTGAAGGGAAGCTTATAGATCTTGAACAAGAAAGCCACAAGAAATGGTGTAAAATTCTAAACAGACCTACTGAGGAAGAAAGCCCCAAGAAAGACCTACAATAGAAAGATGTTGATAAGGAAAATCAAGAACATATCTTAATAAAAGATATAGAAGATGATACATCTATTGAGTTAGACAAGTAAGAACAAGACACAAACGACAACAAAAATATGGATTTTGCAGATGAAACATGGCCTGACACCACAAAAGACAACATTGTGGATAATACTATCATTGACATTACCGATGATCCAATAGAAGAAGTAAACAAAGACGAAGATGTCACTGTTACAAAGGATACAACCAATGATCAGGACACTGGAATTGATAATGCATAGGTGAATATACCTGGCAACATGCTAATATTGATACAAGCTATCAATATTCTTTAAGAAAAAGATAAGTCACCTGAAAAAGATACTCTTAAGGATGCAGGGAAGAGGAAAAGAAAGAAAACACCGATGATCAGAAGGACATCAGAGACACTCACACAGTAACCGATACTGATAAGGTTACAAGAGAAGATTCAAGACAAGCAGATGCAGACACAACAAAGAAGGATGCATAAAAAAAGAAAGATGAAGCTAAGGACACTGATGAAGGAGATAAAACTAAAGATGGCACTCCTAAGGAAATTGACAAAGTTGATACCAATAATGTGAAGGTTAATGTGGATACATCTACAGACAACCGAGAAGCTAAAACTGATACAAAGCGAAAAAAAGAAGCACACCAAGTAACTTCATCAAGCACAATGGACAAAGGCGAGAAATTGGCAATGATACTGCATTCAAGCGCAACACAAAAGAAGAAGAAGAAATCCAAAATGAATAAGTTGGAAATCACTTTGGATGAAATCATTGAGATACCAAAATGTGACCCAACTACACTTGATTATGAAGCATTACATGAATACGGTAAAATATTCTAAAGGAAGGCATTACGAGAGAAGCTGAGGAAACAACATCAAGACTCAATGGTACTAGATTATTACCGATGTTGATATTGATCAGAATAAGCCAATTCTTGATCAACTAGCCACTCTCACCAAATAAATTACCACTTAGAACATTGATGCTGAGAAGGCAATTGAAGAGAGAGCCGAGCAGAAGTACCAACAAAAACTAATTGAGAACATCAGCCAAGAAGTGGTAGTCAACAAGGTAAAGCTATTAGAATTCATTAGGGAATTAGATCCAATTATAACTAAAGCTATTTCCTTGATTCAACAACTAAGCACATTGGAAAAGTTCACTAAAGAGAATAGTGAAAACATAACAAAGTTATATTCAGAATCTAGCTAACAGTGTTAATATATTAACAACCGATGGAGACAATGCAATTAAGTTGCATTATGAGAAGATAATTGAAATAAAGAGGTTAAGGTAGGAACTATGGGAAGCAGAGAAACACTTCAGGGAAGAAGTCACCAAGCTCCAAGCTCAACTTCTACCGAATCTAACACTGCTTCAACAACACATTAGTTCAGCAAGGCAATTGATTGCAACCCCCGAGATGTCTATAGAAGACAACATCTAAAATATGCAATCCAAGATCACACTTGAGCACATGGCTATGGAGAACTTAAAGGAACAATGAGAGAAAATGATGGAAGACATGAAGTCTTCACACTCCCACATTTTTGATAAGCTATAAGGTATAGACCTTTGCCCTTAATATCAAAAAAGGGGGAAAATGATATGTATTCAAATGGGCAAACGATATGTAAATGTATATTCATATGGGGAAAATGATATGTATAGATAGGCAGGAACTATACAGTACTACCGAAAAAGGTGATATACCAACATATACATAGGGGGAGTCATTAAATGACTAAGGATTATATATGTTGTATATACTTAACATTTTGTTAGTATTTTTCACATATCAGTTTTTGATACTAATGTCAAAGTGGGAGATTGATGACATTAATTTTCCATTAGTATGCAAACAACACTTTTGGTAAGCATACACCGAAAGATAGAATAAAGAGCAAACCGAAAATCATATATAAAGAGATCACCAAAAATTGCTAAGTAAAAAGAGAACCAAAGACACAACTTTGTGTGTAAAATAAAAATGAAAAGTCAGAAGGATAAAGAGGAACCTGACGTGTAGGACATAGTGCAAATTGAGAGATAGTTAAAGAGAAAACCGAGAGAACAAAACTGAAAGACAGTCAACTGATTTTAGAGCATAACAGACCGTCACAAATTGAGAGTCAGTTGTAGCCTGCAAAAAGTGGATCTAACTTCCACGCTAGATAATGTAGTCTTATTCTATTTATATAATCTTGATTTGTTTTTAAAAACCATTTCTTTAGGGACAAGAAACATGAATGTAAGTTATTTAATCAGTCTAACTGATTTAAAACACATAGACTAGGAGATCAAGGTAAAGTTGTAAACCTGATCTTAGAGTTAACATTGTTTTTCGTGAAACTTGATGATGTCAATCCATCTTATAAATAGATGATGTAATCATTAATTATACCTATGTGAATATGGAAGAGTGGATTAATAAATCCTACGAGCACATCTATGGATCAGATTGAAAGTTTCAAGAACCAGAACAACAAAAGGTGAATTTCATTGTCAGAACCAAGAACATAGGCTACCGAGAATCAAAGGTATTACTCAATCACATTAGGTGATAATCTTATTCAAGTAAACTTAAATGGATCTGTATTAGTAATAGGAGATTGCATTTACCAAGTCAAATTATAATTTTCTATCATTCTAACAAGTGGAGAAAATTGTAAAAATCCTTTCAAGGAGGGTGGATTTAACAGTCCAACTACAAATCTCTTAACCGAGTGCACACTCAATAGTGTTGCTAAAGCTCTTAACCAAGTAGACTTTAATAGGTCTCCATAGATAATCTTAACAAGGTAGATCATCAGAAGTGATCAAATTGTAAGCCGTAACTAACCCCTTCCAATATGTAGATAGTGAAGATTTTGTGGGTGCCATCCCCACCGCAGTTTTTACTTCCTAACAGGAGTTTTCTGTGATATCATATCTTGTGTTATGTGTCAATTACTTTCATGAATATTTCTATGAATGTTCACATGTATGTTAAGTTTATAAATTGATATAACTCACATCAAGATAATATATATTAGATGAATGCATATACAATTGATTATACAAAGGTTAATTGAATAAAGGATACAAAAGTTTTAGATCTATTGATTTACCCATCCCCTCTCAGTACACACTTCCCATTAATTCTAATAATAGACGTGGTTGATGAAGTATCTTATGAAGAAAGTTATAATGTCTAAAGATCCTTCTACTAGGGATTTTACTCTCCATTTTGGAGTGGATTTGTTTCTTATTGAATTCACAAATATAGTTGAGTCCCCTTCTATCTTAAGCTTTTCAATTTGAAGGTCTTTTCACAACATAATACCTTCAATTAGAGCTATAAGTTCTACCATGTTGTTTGATTCCTTTTTGATGGGTATTTCTAGACATGCTATTTATACTCCATCCCAATTATGTATACTTAAATCTATGCAAGAAATACCCAAATTTCTCCTCAAAGCTCCATTGATTTAAGATTTTACCAACCAAATTTTGGAGGATTCCATTTTCATTCTGCTCTTTTTTGTCTAATTCTTTCTTTATCTTTCCCCATATATGGGGGAATCTTTTGTCCCTTCCACATGTTCCTCAATTTTTCATCCCAACAGGTGAGTCTACACTCTTTCTTCTAGAGATTCATGTTCCTACTGTTTGTGACCTTCTCTATGGCTTCTTCAATCTTGCAGGTTAACTACACCCACTACATCTTTTTCTCTTTAAATATTCTTCTATTGCGTTCCTTCCATATTTCCCATATTAGCATTGATGGGGTTTTTTAATCCATATATTTCCGTAAAGGATATTTTCTTGTATATTAGGATAGCTTTGAAATAGCCTAAGAATGCCATTAGAAATGAAACTATCCATCCCAACTTGTTTCATATCCATTTCCAACATTTATTCGTGTAATAACAATTTTCTCGAATGTGATCTATTATTTCTTCTCTTTCCTCGCATAAGGAGTATCTATATGGGCCTTCATTGCCCATATTGGTAAACCATTCTATAGTGAGTATCCTTTTTTGGAGAGAAACTCATGCGAACATGCCAGCTTTAGGCAAAAAATTTCTATTCCAACTAACTCCAAAGGTATAGAAGTTGTTGGGTTTTGTTTTTTCTTGATTAGAAAGTTATAACCATCCTTTTTTTTATACTCTCTTGTTTTTACTTCAATCTAGACTAATCTATCACCGCCTTTTCCAATAATTATCTTCCTAGCTTCAAGGATTATTTTGAGTTCTATGAGGTCATCATTCGATATGTTGAGCCCTTCCCCAAATTTCCACTTCTATCCCAATGAAAGATTCCCACTTGAGACCTCTATATAGTCCTTAATGTGTCTCCCCCATTTAGTTTCTAGGATTTCTTTTGCAATTTTTTTATTGACTAGATTATCAATGGTTGGGTATCCACCCCATGAATCACTCCAAAAGAGGGCTTGATTTCTTGCTCCTATATCAAAGGTTAGATGATTCATAATTATTTCTCTATATCCCATCATAAATTTCCATGCATGTGAACCTTTTGGAGGAGAGGCTCTTCTAAAAATTTTATTCGGGTCTTCCTCCCTAAGATATTTATGACTTAGAATCATATCCCATTCTAGATTGGGATCTTTATATATTTTCCAAACAATTAGTTTTGCACCCAATTCCTTACTTTTCTCTTTGATGTTATTGAGGCCTATGCCCCCTTCTTCTATGGGTTTACAAATTTTCTCCCATGCTATTATTCCCATTATTTTCTTTTATGTTCTTCCCTTCCAAAATAATGATCTTAGCTTCTTTTCAATTTTATCCTTTATTCTTGTTGGGAGATTAATACATGAGAATTGATATATGGGGATGGTTGAACTTACTGATTGTATCATTGTTTCCTTCCTCACTCAGTAGAGCCATTTGCCTTTCTATGATTCAATTTTTTTTATATCTTTGATAACACACGGTCCCACAATTTATTTTTTATGCACCCTTTGTCAAGGGGGATACCTAGATATTTGCATGGTAATACCCATTTTCTGAAGTTAAGGATTCTGCTTATTTCATTTTTAGCTCTTTTTCTACTGTTAAAAAAGAATATATATAACTTACCTTGATTGATCTGTTGTCCTTAAGGTTGTTGGTTTGCCCTACCAAATGATGGTTTACTGAGAGGGGGGGGGGGGGGGAANTGAGAGGGGGGGGGGGGGTGAATAAAAAAATTGAAATTTAATACTTTTAAAACTAAACCTCTGGTTCAACTCAGTAACTCAAATAACAACAACCAAAACTTGTAAACACTTCAATAACTTGATATACAACATATAACATAAGAAAATAACATCCAACATTATCAAGAATTACATGTAACACCATATTTAACAAGGAAACTCAATTTAGGAAAAACCTCCGTGGGAATTGTCACCCACAAAAAGAAATACTATTCTTAAGTATGCTCGGTTAAGAGCCAATACAGTTAAAGATTAAAATGCACATTTGTTAGATGTGATCCTGTTAGGGGATTTACCTTAGATCTATTAATATCTTCACCTTGTTAGGAGTGACCTAGTGATAGGACTTTAAACATTCATCCTAGAATGTCACCTTTCACAAGGATTTACAAAAAGACTTATTAGGTCCACTCGGTTAAAGCTTTTCTGTTACAAATATTAGTAAGAAACAATGTACTAAATTGATCTATAATTCTGTAACTACCTTTTGCTTGATCAGATCCCTTGTGTGCTCTCTAAAACTACTGACATCAATAACTCATCAGTCTCTTCTCTTGACTAGATCTCCACCTCTTTCTCTACTCTGCTCGGAAGCACTTTAACTCTTGAACTCGCCAGCATCTCTATATAAACATACAAACTCATCAATATATAGGCCTATATTTTTCCTGTTAATCTCAATGATTAGGTATTCCTTTGATTGCACTCAGCCTTTAGACCATCTCTTATGAAATGATTCAATGTATCTGCAACTTGGTTAAATGATTAACCTTTGCCTCATGACTTGCACTTTTCTTGGAACTCACAACTTTTCTTTTGCCGCTTAATCTTCATCTCAGGTCTTCAACTTGATTTTTCATGACCATATATATTGTAACAAACTTCATCTTCTTCCCTAGCATCTTCTTCATCTCCGTGCCTTCACATTAAATTCATTATGCTCTTTGAATTCAATATCTATTCAAACTCTATTACGTACTCGGTGACTCAGTGACTATCTTTACTCGATGTCTAACTTCGCTCGGTTACCAACCTTGCTTGGTAACTCACCTTTCTCGGTTGTTAAATTTTCTTGGTGACAAACTTTGCTTTGCTTGACTAACTAACACTTCACTTTACCAACATACTTCTCTCTGCTCAGTAACTAGGCTTGTTCACTTTACTGACTTGACCTTTCTGCTTTACTGACTTAACAACATCAAATATTAAGTAAAAAAAATTATACCAATAATACCTCATCATTGTCTGATCTTTATTATCTTCCCAATTAAGTTCCTCTTGAATGATATGGTAACTTAATATAAATCAGAAATAAATTTCTTGACATCAATGATAAAATAATAACTGATCTAATCATTCTACTTGCTTGTATTCTTCTAAACTCGGTCTTCATCATCATTATGTGAGGCCTCACCCCGAACCCCATCGTAGTATTCCAGCTTTTCTGCTTATGATAGATTTAGCATATGATACTTTACATTTTGATGCACTATGGACCTTATAGATTTTATGCTTTATGTCATGGATTGATGATTTTGGATGATGGACACATGATACTTTATGATGCACCTTATGGACTATATTATGTTTTCTATTATGGACATTTATTTTTGAGACAATTGATTTGGAAATACATTATGATTATGTTATGGGTTATTAATGATAGGAGAATTATTAAAAATGGATATTAAATTTAGGTATCATGCAATGTGAATCTTACCTTATGTTGTATGCATAAAATGAAATTATTATATTCTTGTGATCTTAAGTAATAAACTTAGTATGTTGATGTTTTCCTTAAGTTTCAAATATTACTTATTCCTTTATGATGTATATGTTTATCTCCTCGGACTACTGATATTTGAATTGAGTGTGCAAGTATGAGACCATGGTATGTTATCCGGGGAACCAAACATAGGAATATGTAAACTCAGTTTGAACCAAGGTTGCATCTAATGAGAGACAAGACCTCGTTGTATCGTGATTTAATTCATAAATGTATATGGTTGATTTTAGAAATGTGGTCCTTAAATGTATTTTCTTATTTCCTGGTGATTTTTGCCCAAGTGGATATGACATGGCCTAGTGATGTGTAAATGTTGTGTGTGTCATTTGACACTTGTGATTTGTACTTAAGGCCATGACATGTAAACTTGGGAATGGATGTCCACCTACCTAGGTAAGTACATTAGTGAATCTCCATATGCATACCTTGGTTTGGGGGATGGGGGTGTGGTCATCTAATTAGAATTTCGAAAGTACTCTTAAAGTGGTTTTTTGGAGGGGTTAGAAAGTTCCTAGGGGAGTTTTGGGGTCATTTTTAGGTAGCCCACTTGTTATACCAATAGATAAGGGCCATTTTAACCCTAGGATAGCCTTTGGTTGACCATGTGACCCTTCCAAAAAGTTGGTTTCCCAAGTTGAACAAAAATCAACTCTTGTGAGGCTTGACCTTGGATAGACCACCCTTCCATCTTTGTGCAAAAATATTATTCACCTTTTTGGATCCATTTTTAGAAAGGTGCAAGAGTTTAGGGAAGAGGGACCAATTAGAGGATTTCTCCCCATGAGTTTTCTAGTGGATTTTTAGTAGGGGACTCTCCATGTTGGAGAGTTTGAACGCCCACTCTCTAACTTAGAGACATAGCTAGAGTTGGTGACTTGGAGAGGAGGACTTAGGCTAAAAGGGAGCTCTTCTACAACTATCTTTTCTTAGGCTTGGATCTAGGTTGGTGGACTTATTACAACTCTTTTCTTATAGTTTTACTTTGTTCTTGCAAAATGATGAATGTTGTGTGTGTCTTGTGAAAGGATTGTAGTTATGAACTTGTAGTAAATGTTATGTTGTTTTTGTTGATGTGTGTATTTTTTTTTGCATCCTCTTGTATATGTTGTTAATGGGAGTCTCAAGGCTCACTCACTCTTGGGAGGGAAGAGTATCCTTGGGGGTGAAGGAGTTTTGACAGCCCTTGGTATAGAGTCTCTCCTCAAGGAGGAGAGGGAAAAAAAAATGGAGTATGGGCTCCATGAAGCCTCCCTTGTTGTTTCTTCTTTTTGGGGTCATAAGGGCATAATGATGAACTTGTTTTGATTTTGGGAAGGAAGGTGTTTTGAAAGCCATGTGAGGGCTTGGATTATAGATTTTGGGTATGGCCTTCTCCCTTGGGTATTTGGTCCACTTCACCCCATATAGGGTTATTGAGAAACCCATTGTGCAAGGCCTTGGTGGGGAGTGTTGTGAATGTATTTGTTTTGCCTTTGTTGCATGTTTGTATCCCTCCTTTGTTTTGGTTCCCCAAGCTCGGGGGTGGCCTCTTAAGAGGCCTAGGTTGGGTGGTGAGCAACCCATGGTCCCATGAGTTTTTCCTTATTTTTTTTTTTTACAGATTTGTGGAGTTGGAGCTACATGAAGTGTTATGGCTATTTAATGAAGAAAATGGATTCCTTGTTGTTCTTTTTGTACATTTTTATATGTGTGTGTAAAGTCCTTTGAGGGATTAAATGAAAATTATATTTTAGTGATCATGAAGATATTGAAAGTATTATGTTGGATAAAGGCTTGTTATTGTCAACAAAAAAGGGTATTATGTAGATGAGTAGAAATACTTCCTTCCTAAGTGGAGATATTATTTGAAAGGAAATGTAAAACTGAAATAAATGAACAAAGGGAAAACACCATTGAGATTTATTTTAGAATTATTTTGCTGCAAAGTTTCAAGAAAGAAAAGACCTACCTCTGTTTGATATGCAGCTATTCTAGAAATGTATTATTATTTATAGTTGGCTGGGTTTTTTTTCTTACCATTTTAAAATCTATAAATTTCTATCTCCTTATTTTACCCCTGCAATCTAAGTAGAGGTAAACTAAGGTCAAATATATAGTTACCCTTAAAGTGTGTATTGTAGTAACAATAAGAAAGGGTTTAGAATTTAAATATGACATTCTAATTTTACTTCACTTGTTATAAAAAAAATAAAAAAAATTTGTGCATTTCTGTCTTGCAAATATGAATACATATATTGAAAAAAAAGAAATATGTTTATGTTATGATCTCATGTTTAAAAAAAAAATAGTATAGAAACCTTTTTATTATTAAATGTTGTTGATAT
>MU227609.1:493201-553865 GCA_018584345.1 Thuja plicata | reverse complement strand
TGTTTTTTTTATAAGGTATTTAAATTATGTTATTGTAAGAACTAATTTTATTGTTAAATAAAGTAAACGATTAGAGGGTGAATATATTATAACATGCGAAATCACATTGAGGTAATTAAATTAAATTAATAAATTACCTTATTACACTAAGTTAATAACTATTAGAAATTCTATAAGTTGACCTTCTATAAGCAAATGGATTTATAAAAATATTACTATAATGGTATAGTCACACTCAACAAACGAATTATTAAATGTTATTATTTTCTTTTGAGTTCGGCTTTTAAAAGAGGATTAGTGGCAATTCAGAATCCAGTGTATTAAAATATTAATTGAACTATTGAAATTTAAGGTTTGACATTAAATTTTGTTTAATCTCTTAACTAGGTTTTCTAGCCTTGGGAATTAAATTAAAAGTTTATTATACGAAAATCAATTTAACATAACCATTAATTAAATAGTCAAGATAATGTCTTTATTTAATAAAATAAGCCGATAATGCTATTTTTATGGGACCATTATATGTGGCCAGTATAATGGCTTCCGTAAAAATAGTGTTATTATGGGAACACTTGTAAAGTTGAATTTTAAGCGTTTTAGGTATTAACTTGAGTCGAAAACATTAGTTGGTCTAGTCAATAGGAATTATTATCATTGGGTAGATTCATCTTATGGAAGACGTCATGGTACAACTTTGCGATGGTTTATGCTACCCCTCCTAGAGAACTCTTTTAATCTAAAACTATATTTAATTATTCTAATTTAGGGTTGAGGGATGTTGTCTTAATGGCATGATACCCCTTGACCCTTTAAGACATGTCATTACAATTCAACCCAATAATCCTGGATAGGTGCAGTTCTAACTTATTATGATTAGTAAACCCTTGATTGTGACCCCTTAGGCATTGTCTAATCCTTTTAAAAAAAAAGTTGTTGCATTTTTGGGCGCGAAAATTTTGGGCCTGACACATTACCATTAGTTGGTTAACAATCTACCTCTTTGGCATGGATGGAAACACTATCAATTGATGATGGTATACTATAATCTCTCTATACTATATTTGCTCCCTTTTGGCTTGTTCTTCCTCTTTTCCTTCAATCACATTCTCCCTCTTACATGTAGTCTCCTTCACTCATTTCTTTCTTCCTCTTATATATTCATCAATTATGTACTTCTCCCTCTTTGACACAAATTACAAATATCCATACTCCCAAAGTCCTGTTTAGGTAGTGAATCATATCTTGCATGTACTAGTTTCTCTTTGCATACATAAATCCTTTTACAACTTTAGGCATCACCTAAAGTGTGATCACTAGAATCAACTCAAAATTTAGATATTCTAATGTGTCCTAGAATTTATGCAACATGCCTCTTGCATTAATGAATGTTGGATAGGGGTAGGACCCCTAATTTACCTCTAAGATACTCAAAAGAATCTTTCGGTAGTGGCTTGGTGAATATGTCAGCAAGCTATTCCTTTGTGTTCACATAATCCAACATTACATGCTTGTCTTGTACTTGCTCTCTCAAGTAATGATACTTGACAAATATATTCTTGGTCTTTGAGTGTATTACTAGATTCTTTGATATGTTTATAGCACTTGTATTGTCACAATAGATAGTGAATGGATCAGTGATCTCCCCTTACATAAATTCAAGTAGCTATTTGATCCATACAATATTTGCACAATTCATAGCTGCAACAACATACTCAGCCTCGATAGTAGACTATGAAATACAACTTTGTTTCTTTCTTAGCCATGTAACTAGTCTTTCTCCTATAAAGAAAGCTCTTCCACTTGTACTCTTTTTGTCATCAATGTTTCCAGCCCATTCAACATCAATGTAGAATTTCAACTCAAAGTCTCCTCCTCTCTTGTATAGTAGGCCAAAATCCTTAGTTCCTTTCAGATATCTAAAAATTCTCTTTACTACAGACATATGTGTTTCCTTCAGATTAGAAGAAAACCTTGCAACAATCCCTACTACATGAGCAATATCAGGTCTGTTGTGCACTATATATTGCAACTTACCAATTATAGATTGGTAGAGTGTCTCATTGACTTCTTTTAACTCATCCTCTTTAGATAACTTGTAGCTAGTGACCATAGGTGTTTCAATTGGTCTTGAGTCATCCATACCAAAGGTCTTTAGGATCTCCTTAATGTACTTTTCTTGTGTAATATAGATCCCATCCTTTACCTATTGAATTTGAAGTCCAAGAAAGAATTTAATCTCTCCAATCGTAGACATTTCAAACTCCTTTCTCATCTCCTCAACAAAATATCTGCACAATGTGTTTCCTCCAAATATAATGTCATCAACAAATATCCCAGAAATTAAAACTTTTTTATTACTATCACATTTCATATACACATTGCTATTGTCACTTGTTCTTTGAAATCCTATCTTGATTAGATATGAATGCAATCTTTCATACCATGCTCAGGGTGCTTGTTTCAATTCATACAATGCTTTATGCAATTTTCATACCATGTCTCATTTAGTATTCTCAAAAATCCTTCAACTTGTTCAATATATACTTCCTCTTCAAGAATACCATTAAGAAATGCAGACTTTTAATAAAATTTGAATCCCTTATAAGCCGCATATGCTAGTATAATTATAACTCCTAATCTAGCAACAGGTGCAAAAGTTTCACCATCGTATATTCCTTATTCTTGTGCATACCCCTTGCAAACTAATCTTGCTTTATTTCTAATTACATTACCATGCTCATTCAACTTATTTATGAAAATACACTTAGTACTAATTACATTGTTATCTTTTGGTCTCGATACCAAAGTCCATGTATTATTCTTTTGAATTTGATCTATCTCTTGTTTCATTGATCTCATCCAATCTTCACTTTCAAATGCATCTTTTACTTTTATTGGTTCAAATTTAGATATTAAGCATGTGTTTTCTCTTACCTTGCTTCTTGTTAGAACTCCAGCAGTCTTGTCTCCATTGATTTTACTCAGTGAGTGACATCTCTTCACATACTTTGCCAACACAGGCTCGGTAGCCGGTGGTATCTCTTCATTTTCATTATTTAGTGGAAGCTCTCTCTGCTCATCTTCTTCCTAAATTTGTGCTTTCAGTAAGGTGTCAGGAATCTCAGTCTGTATATAAAAAAATATTTGATAATCCCTGGGTTCCTTCTTGTTGTCTTCATCATTCTTCTTTGCAAATTCATCAATCCTCACATTTGCACTTTCTATGATTTTGTTAATATTCTTATTTAGACATTTGTAATCTTTTCTCTTAGTAGAATATCCCAAGAATATTCCTTCATCTCCTTTAGAGTCAATTTTTCCATCTCTAGCATCTTTAAGAATATAACACCTACTTCCAAATACATTGAAGTAACTTTCATTCGGTTTGTGTCCATACCAGATCTCATAAGGTGTCTTGTTAGTTCCCTTCTTCAGTTGTACTCGGTTAAGTGTATAAGAAACAATGATGATTTCTTCTCTCCAGAAGGTTTGAGAAATGCCATTCTCAATCATCAGTGTTCTAGCACAATCCACAACAGATTTGTTTCTTCTTTTAGCTATACCATTCTACTGTGGTGTCCTCAGTGTTGACATCTGCCTCTTTATATCATGTTCATTGCAAAAGAGTGTAAATTCATCAGAAGTAAAATCTTTGCCTCTGTCAGATCTTAGACATTTCAACTGTCTCCCTGTCTATTTTTCAACTCTATCCTTGTACCAATTAAACATTTGGAACACATCAAATTTTTCTTTTAGAAACATAACCGACATAATTCTAGAATAATCATCAACAAACAATATGAAGTATCTATCTCCATAGTAGCTTTGTGTTATCATGGGACCACATAGGTTAGTGTGTACTAACTCCAAAATACCTTATGTAGTATAATATTTTCTTGTAAATCTTGATTTAGTCATCTTACCTACTTGACATCCCTTACACATTACATTCTCAGGTTTGTCTAGAATCGGTAGAACTCTTACTCTATTTTTCTTACACACTTTGATTAAGTTTTCAAAGTTAACATGACATAGTCTTTTGTGCCATATCCATACATATTCAATCTTAAAAAACAAACAACTCTTTATGTATGTATTAAGGTAGAATACGTTACATTTAGATTGTTCTCTAGTGGCAATCAAACTTCCCTTCTGATCAAATACTTTAACCTTCTTGTTTTGAAATTCTAGTCGGTGACCTGTATTATTCAACTATGCCAAACTCAAAAAATTGTACTTCAGACCTTCAATCCAATAAACATAATCACATTTAGTATTGTTCAACAGAATTATAGAACCTTTTCCCTTCACAGGATATGGGGTATCATTTCCAAATCTAACATTACCACCATTATTCTCTTTCAAAGTAATAAACTTATCAGTATCACTAGTCATATGGTGTGAGCAACCGTTGTCTATAATCCATGTATCATTTTTACTTACTTATGAGATTAGGGTTTTTTCCTCAACATACCTTTCTTCATCAGACTCATCTTTAAAAGAAACATAGACAACTTCTTCTTCTTCATCATCGATGTTATTATTAGATGATCCTCCTTCAACAATGTAGCATGATTTCTTTCCTTTGTTCTTGAAGTCTCTGAATCTTTTGAATCCATTCTCACTCTTGTTTTTATCCTTGTTATCTTTCTTCTCAATATTGTCAGGATAGTTAGAAGCTACATGACCAATCTTATTGCATGTAAAACACTTCAAAGGTAGCTTGCCTCTGTACTTGCCTTTACCTCTCGGTAGTCTCCTACCCAATAAAGCTTCAATCTTAGATTCATTATTTTCATCTTCAACATATAGCTCTTCAAGCTCACTCTTACAACTATAAAATCTTTCAGTATCACTACTTTCATATCCAACACTAGATCTAGAATCTCTAGAATTTCCAATAGTCAAGGGTGATTTGAATGCAGATTCAATCTTAGAAATAGAAGGAAAATTATTATCAAAATCATTCATCTCAAAATAAGTTAGCTTACCGATTGTAACAATCATCCAAAGTAACAATCATCTGTGGACTGGATCTCAGTTCTTGAATAGTAGACACTCAGATGACATAGATAGGTAGTAGTGTTCTAAAAATATTTCTTGTAATATCTTCTTCTTCGATGGTTCCACCAACACCTCTACTAGCAATAGAAATCTCCTTTAGTCTTGTGGTGTATACTGCAATGTTTTCTCCTTCTTTCATTCTCATTGATTCAAACTTTCCTCTTAATCTTTTAGCTTTATCCTTCTGAACATGTTGATCTCTACCATAAACTAGTGCAAGCTTATCCCACATCTTCTTAACTGTATCACAACCTTGTAGATCATTGAACTCTAGGTCAATGAGAGTAGAAGATATCTCAATCATCACTTGTGTATGTTCTTGTCTTTCTCTTATATGCTCAAGTGTCAAAGGACCAAATAGTGGAGGTAAGTACTCAATGTGAAGATGATTCAGTGCATAATATCCAATAACAGATATGTGAAGCCTCATTATGTTCTTCGGTGTATAGAAGTTATTCCTATTCAACTTTAGTTCTTCCCTCTTAAACATCTTCAGATCTTTAACTCAAGTACCTTCAAACTTATCTTCTTGGAGCACTAGCTCTGATACCAATTGTTGGTTTTCCCTATCAAATGATAGTACACTAAAAGATGGGGTGAATCAGAAAAGATTGAAACTTAACACTTTTAAAACTAAACCTCTAATTCAACTTGATAACTCAAATAACAACAACTAAAACTTGTAAACACTTCACTAACTTGATAAACAATATATAACATAAGCAACTAATATCCATAGTTATCAAGCATCACATGCAACAACAGATTTAATGAGGAATCCCAATTTGGGGAAAAACTCTGTGGGAATTGTCACCCACAAAAAGTAATACTCTTGTGAAGTATGCTCGGTTAAGAGCCAATTTAGTTAAACATTACAATGCACATTTGTTAGATGTGACCCTCTTAGGGGATTTACCTTAGATCTGTTGAGATATTCACCCTATTAGAAGTGGCTTGGTCAGAGGAATTTAAACATTCATCCTAGAATGTCACCTTTCACAAGGATTTACAAAAAGACTTATTAGGTACAATCGGTTAAGAGTTTTTTCTGTTACAAATATTAGTAAGAAAGAGTGTATTGAATTGATCTGTAATTCTGCAGCTACCTTTTTCTTGATCAGATCCCTTTTGCACTCTCTGAAACTACTGGCATCAACAACTCATTAGTCTCTTCTCTGGACTGGATCTCCACCTCTTTCTCTACTCTGCTCGGTAGCACTTTAACTCTTCAACTCGCCAACATCGTTGTATAAACATACATACTTATCAATATATAGGCCTCTATTTTGCCTCTTAATCTCATTGATTAGGTATTCCTTCAATTTTATTAAGCCATCAGATCATCTCTTATTAACTGATTCAATGTATTTGCAACTCGGTTAAACGATTAACCTTTGCCTCGTGACTTGCACTTTTCTTGGAACTCACAAATTTAGTTTTGCTGCTTAATATTCATCTCAGATCTTCAACTTTATTTTTCATGACCATAGATCTTGTAACAAACTTCATCTTCATCCTTAACATCTTCTTGATCTTTGCACCTTCGCATTAAATTCGTTCTTCTCCTTGAATTCAATCTCTATTCAAACTCTATTTCATGCTCAGTGACTATCTTCACTCGGTGTCTGACTTCACTCGGTTACCAACCTTGCTTGGTAACTGACCTTGCATGGTTATCAAATTCGCTGGCTTACTAAATTTTCTTTGCTCGACTGATTGCTCAACCGACTAACACTTAACTTTACCAATAGACTTCTCTCTGCTTGGTAACTAGGCTTGTTCCCTTTACCGACTTGACCTTTCTACTTTACTGACTTAACAACATCAAATGTTAAGTAAAAAAAATTATACCAATAGTACCTCACCATTGTATGATCTTTATTATCTATCCAATTAAGTTTTTCTCGAATGATATGGAAACTTAATATAAACTAGAAATCAGTTGCATGACATCAATGACAAAATAACAACTAATCTAACCATTCTACTTGCTTGTATTCTACTAAACTCGGTCTACATCATCATTACCATCAGTTGGTTAACATAAGGAATCATATATAGCTGCAATTTTTTCTTGATTTGTATAGCTTCTAGATTATCCCCTACCACCGAGCATTGTATCATCAAAAAATTATTAATGGGTCTAAAACACTGTTAATTTAATTCCTTTTAGCATACCATCCTCCCTAGATTTAGAGATGGACCTTCCTAAAGCTTTGACTATAATGACAAAAATAAATGGGGAGACAGGGTCTCCTTGTCTCAACCCTCTGGAGATTTTAAAAAATACTTTAGATGAACCATTGACCATAACTGATATTCTTGGGCTAGAGATGCTCTCAAATATAAGGTGTATCTATTGCTTTGCAAATCCAAATGCCTCCATGCATTTGCATATGAAACGCCAATCTACTTTATTTTATGCTTTTTTAATGTCTAATTTAATTAATATACTAGGTTCATAGTTTTGGTGAATAGAATGGATGACTTCTTGAGCTATGATCACCTCATCAAAGATGGATCTACCAGAACAAACCATGTTTGTTCATAAACTATAAGATATGGTAGGATTGTATTTACTCCATTTGCCAAATATTTTGCTAGAATTTTATAGAGAGTATTGCATAGTGAGATAGGTCTAAAGTCATCATAGTTCTTTGGATTGTCTTTTTGGGGAATAAGAGTTATAAAGGTAGTTTTATTTCCTTGTTAAATCTGCCTGAATTTCTGATTCTCTCCATTACTTCCACTAGATCATCTCCTAATAATGACCAACACTTATGAGAGAAGAGTGTTGGGAAACCATATGGTTTTGACACTTTATCTGGATGTAATTTTTTTTACATCTATTTACATTTCTTCCTTAGATAATTTATCTTTTAACATATTATTTTGACCCTTTATAATTATCCTTGGTATGGTTGCTAGGATATATTTTTGGGCTACCAAATTGGTACCTTACCAATTGTTAAATATTTTTGCACAGTAATTTACAACTTGTTCTACTATCAATTTTGGGTCTTCTAAGACTTCCCCGTCCTCCTTGATTATTTTTGTTGTGTTTTTTATATTCCTTGTTTGTTTGGTGTTGATGTGGAAAAACTTGGTATTGTTATCATCTTCCGCCAACCAAGTTTCCCTGAACTTCTATCTCTAGAAAATTTCTTCCTTGGCCAAAATATCTTCATATTTTGAGAGAAGTGTCTTTTCTTTAAGGTACCTCTATTGGTCCATTATATTTTCTATGAATTCCTTGTTTAAGCTTCTGATCTCTGCTTCTATCTTTTCTTTAGATTCAAATATATTCCCAAAGTGGACCTTATTCCAATGTTGAAGAAATATGTTAGCAACTTTGAGTTTGGAGATGAAGTAGAAAGATTTGGAGCCTAAGAAGATTTCTTCCTTCCACCATTTCTCTATTGTTTTGATAAGGTATTCATCTTTTAGCCACATCTTTTCAAATTTGAACAGACGTCTACTTAGTTTAGACTCTTCGCTAATGATTAGTTGGACAAGAAAGTGGTCATCACCAGAGTTTGGAAGGATACTTATTCTGAGATCTAGGAAAATTTTGCCCGATTATGTTTGAAAAAGAATCTATCTAATTTTTTTCAATGTGACTAAAACACGACCTTCTATTATTCCAAGTATAGACTCCATTTAATGTTTTTATCATTTTGGTTGACCCAGTTTGTAGAATACCTTGTGGATTGAGATTCCCTTGTAATACCCTCCCATTTCACAGTTGGGCTTGTAATGACATTGAAGTCACCTCCAATAATAGACTTATACTATAGAAAGTTCATTAAAAAATCTTCAATTTCTCTCCATACTTCTATTTTCTCATTAAGTAATATAGGACCATAAATATTAAGTAAAATAAAGTCCAAGTTGCTTCTTATACTTTTTAAGCATCTACTCCTCCAATGTTTGTGACAACTAATCATACCCAAATAAAAATATCTAGGGTTCCTTATTACACCTATCCCTTCCGAGGCTCCTTCTATTGGGAATCTCTCCATGTTCCATGTTCCAATTCTTTTTTTTAAGTGCCTCTAATTCATCTTTTTCCATCTTTGTTTCTTGTAACATAATTACTTCAATATTTTAGAAAAAGATACAATGTTTTTGGATACACTATTTGTTAGGGGCGTTCATGCCCCTAATATTCCAAGTTTTTAACTTCATTTCTCTATGATAAGGACCTTCCCCTTCCTTTCATTTAGTAATCTTGTGATTTTAGCTTGGTTTGAAGTTGATCCATCTATTTTTCTTAATTCAGATAGGGATTTCCTACCCCTTTTCTTGACTGATTTAGCATAGTCAAGAGTCTCTTTTCCTAGATCAAAAAGTGACAGGCCCAAAAAAAGTGCCATATCCATGTCATCTATGTCCTCCCTCTCACAATTAGCTTCGGGATAATCCTTTGGCTTTTAGTTTCCAACTTCTTTTTTTGCCTTCTCATCTTCCATCATGTCTAATATTTTCCTTATTGAGATCTATTTGTGCTAGATTGTTTCCTTGGTTTCCTCTTCTACTTCCTCATCAGGATTTAGAACCAAAGAATTATTTACTACTTCAATATTTGGGTCCACAACCTCCTGGGTAACCTCATTGTTATCCTTTTTAGAAATGACATTCATGTTGTTATCATTAACTGGGTTATTCATTATTGGAGAATTTGTGAGCATTATCTTTTCTTTGTTGCAATGCTCTTCTATTTTCATTGCTTGCAAAAATAAGATTCAAAATTTTGACTACTTGATCCATTCAGGATATCTGCTCTACTTATACTATGTGAATCTCCATAACAATCTTCATAGGGGGGTCTTTGCTAGAAGTTGTTATTTCATACCTTTCAACTGAGATCTTAGTTGCAGAATTTACATTGCCATAATTCATTACATTAGCTACTCCAGGAATATCTATTATGAACCTATCAATCTCATTATTGGATATGATAGATACTCATGACTTAGGGATGGGTTTGGTCAGTTTGATCCTCTTTGGTTGTTTTCTTATTTTTAATATTATTTCTTTCTCATCTATATGGCCATTATAGAAAGAGGGGTTATGTATCATACTTCCTTTATCGGTTGTTAATTCTAGAGGATATAAATATTTTACCCTCTGGTCTATGTTAATGAGAATTTTAACATATCTAGTTAGATCTCTCCCTTTGGTACCTTCACAGTGTATGAATGATCCTATTTTTTTGCCTATTACTTCAATAATTTTTGGGAAATGATATTCAGCTAGGCAAGCTCCAATATTGATCCATTTTGCAAATTTCTCCAATTTATAAGAATTAGGGGAAAAATTAGGAGTTCAATCAAAACAATTAAAACAATATCCCTTGAAAAATCTAATGTTACCATGGAGAATATCCTATTTAACTGATTTGTTTTTGCAAGTGTTTAATAAGAATCCATTTTCTAGGCTCAATATACTTACCTGTTTGGGGTAGATAGTCATCCACCAGTCCACCATATCTTGAGTAGGTTGTTTGAGTCAGCTCCAAACAACCAATACACCTAACTCAACATAATACTCCCAAATAAGCCACATTACTTTGGAATTGTTATTCAGAGAATTAATTTTTTAATTCCCATCTCTGTGGTAGTTATTGATTGCATTTTAATGCTCCTGGTAATGTATTAAATTGATTTTCTTAGCAACCCCCAATGGGATGTAATTTTCCCCTGTTGCTAAACATGGGTTTCTTGCTCTTTCAGATTGAAAATTGCCTCTCATTTTTGTGCCATTCTTTGGGAATAAAGGAGGGGTTTTTCTATTTGAAATCATCCTCTGAGATGTTCTTGGCATAAGATTGTGAGACAAAAAATGTCATTCATATCTTTCAGGGCTCAAAATTTTCCATCCATTTTTTGCTGCTAGAGCCGATTTTTGAGGAAGGTGATGTCCATGATGATTAATCCCTAAGCTAGGACAATTTGATTCCTTGCACTATTTTTCTTCTAAGTGTGAGTTGTTAACATTTAGAGCCCTCCAGAGCCAATGAGGTTTGGCTCCCGAGAGGGATTTTATTTGCACTAGTCACCACATTATTGGAGGCCTATGATGTACATCTTTTTGGCTAGACGTCTGACCTTCCTACCTTGAACAATTTGCCAATACCCTTCAATAGAGATTGAAGGGGTCTTTCATTGCGTTTGAATTTTTTGATCTCTCATTGTCGGATGCAAAACTTTGCATATTCATAGTAGAGCTATTTTGGTAAAATTTTGTAATTATAACAAATCTTCATTTTTTTTCACTTTTTGATTGTAACACGCCATTTAATTAAATTTGAAGATAAGGAATAAATTAAATAATAAAATTATTTAATTTTTAATTAGAGGAATATTAGACAATTAAATAATTAAAATAATTATTTAATTATAGCAGACTAGAAGAAATGATTTGATTAAAAAAATTAAAAAAATTATTTAATTAGAGAAGACTTAGTTAATTAATTAAATAATTAAAATATTTATTTAATTGTGGATAAAAAGTATTAAGAAGACATTTAATTAAATATTATTAAGCCGATAGGCTTCGTGTGGAGAAAAGCTCCCTGAAAATGAATTTTTAAGCTGGAAAGTTGTCAGCCTCTCCGATTGCCGACTGATTCTTTTTCTTGACCAAATCTCTTGACTTTGTTACCCTCTTATCTGCTTTTTCGAACTCATCCTCTTATCTATTTTTCCTTCCAACTCATCGATGTTTCTTTTTTAACTCTATCCCTATCTCTATTTTTTTGGACCCTTATGTTTGTAACCTATGTGTTTTTTTTTCGTAATATCCATCATCGTAATCTTGAACCCTAACCATCTGGAAACAAGATATATATGCATGATGGATTACAAGTTAATTACAGAGGAGTGAGGAAGAGGAGTATGGGAAGATCATCATATTCACAATCTGAAGAAATATTATAAAATTCATGTTCTATTGCTTGATTTGGCAATACTTGTATCCACGGAAAATAAATGTGCATTTGAGGTAGAGGAATTCTTCTCCAAATTATATTCTGTGAATACTGGTACTGGTGGCTGGTGTCGACTATTTTTAGAAAATAAAGATCTTGATAAGCATACCATCTCAAAGAGGCATCCTGTTTCTCACACACTCATCCACATACTGTCACTCTCCTGCAACAAAACTGGGGGAAATATACCGACAATGTTGTTTGGCGGTATGAGAGTCGTGAGTCCTTAATGAGAGTCAATTCGTAGCATAGATCAGAGATCCAACCAAGAAAGAGAGTCTGGATCGAAACTTTCAGTATGATAGAAGAAGTTGTTAGGGCTTATGATGTTGTTGTGATTTCTTCAAGAGGTCTGAGGGCTAAAATAAAATTTTCTTATTGTTCCTGTTTAGCTGAGCAAAATAGCACAATGGATTTATGCGCCCGGTCTTTTGTCAAACACCTTAAGAAGCATGGAGATTCATTTTATATTTTAAATCAATGTCATGGTGCGCCTGATGGTGGGTTTTTTTCTTTCTGGTAAAGCAGAGGATATTGATTTTTATGACAATAGATAGATATTTACCAAGAAATTTAGTAAATTGTGAGGACAATTGATCAAAATGAGTTTGAATCACTTGTGGGTGTTGAAATGGAAGCAGAGCTTCCTTCGGTGAAGGAGATGCCACCGCTATTCAATCTCAACCTTTTGTCATCCGTTGAGGAAGAATTTCACTGTCAACCTTTGTCATTGAGTTTGTAATCGCCATTAAGTTTGTA
The DNA here is from genome assembly GCA_018584345.1 of Thuja plicata. Lineage (NCBI taxonomy): Eukaryota > Viridiplantae > Streptophyta > Pinopsida > Cupressales > Cupressaceae > Thuja > Thuja plicata. The sequence continues at coordinate 541,051 of MU227609.1, read as the reverse complement.
ATTAGTTAGTCATTTTGGTAGGGCTTGTTATTTTGATGAGAAATTTTTTTGTTGTTTCAGAAATCTTTTCAGATTCAAAATTCAAATAAATTGTTAATTATTTGACTAGGAAAGATAGTTGAATTAGAAAACTGAAGAACCAACATCTATGACTAAAAGACTACAACCAAAAATATATAAGGGTATTCCTAAAAATTTAAATTAGAGTAAATATCATGGATATCAAATCATGATTTAAGAGTTAATACTACAAGTTTTGAGAATACTTCAAAACATTTTGGAATTCTCAGACATAATTTAGAATTCAATGGGCATCTACTTAAAGTGGGTTTCAAAGACATTAAATAGCTAGAGAAAGAACAAAGCAAGAGCATGACTAGTGCATTCCCAACAAAGAAACTTGTATAGACCATACTCTGTCTTCTGGGAGTTCTACTTTGGAAAAACTTATGGTAGGTTGGTCTTCATTTGAAAAAGTTGTTCATTTACAAATTGCAAGCACTATGGATGATTTGTATTTCAATATCGGAAATTGTTTCCCATTCCATGGTGATCATTTACAAATTTCTACACAAAAACTTTCTTTGATAACTTAATCATAGAACTAGGAGAAAAATATGACTTCTGAGATTTATTTTTTCCCTAAACATTCAATAACTTTGAATCTTGGTACTACTCCATGCTAATATTCATGCCCACCAACCATAGATAATCAAACCTACAAGATACAACATATTTGTGAGGCACATTTTGCCAATTACATCAAACTAGGAGATCGCCAATCTATATTAGGAGAGCACCAGTCTATACTAAGAATTCCATTAATAATAGGCATATTGACAACTATATGTAACATGGAATTGTATGTCAAGTTTGTCTCCATATAAGGCATTTTTGGGTCAACTTTCTTATTTGTATTGTATATATCATTTAAAGGTGGGAACTCTAAATTTCAAGATCTATTGTTGATATGATGACTCCAATGAGGAACTAGAATTTCAAGATTTTTGTAAAAATAATCTATTAAATGTTTATAATTAGAGCATGACTACATTGACATCTCAATTTTAAGTGTTGTACTCAATCTATGTCAGCAAAATGTGTTGTGGTGAAGTGTTTGATAGTCTACGTAGATTATGTTGTTTTGTATTAATTTTTTGAACCAACAATTATATAGTCAGATGTCTAATAAACAAGTTGGAGTCTCTTAGATAGTTCTAAGAATAGATCATGTAAGTTTACAAGAATAGATCATGTGATTTCCTTACCAATCCCTAACATTTACCTGCAATAAGATGTCTAATAAATAAGTTGGAGTCTCTTAGATGGCTCTAAGAATAGATTATGTAAGTTTACAAGAATAGATCATGTGATTTCCTTACCAATCCCTAACATTTACCTGCAACAAATTTACTTTTTTGTAGAAACAACCAAATTAAACTTCAATGTAAAAAAATATCATTTTAAATTTTCTATTTTAATTTAAAAAAACCTATCGGTTCATTGTTGCACGCACAAAAGAGTGCAACTGCTAGTTTAATTGTGTGTGCACAAGAAGAAATAGGAAATGTGTTAAATAAGTCAACTTGTTAACTCACGTGGATGAAATTAATAAATAAAATAAAGATTTTATTTATTTTAGAAGAGGTTGCTTTTTTGAAAATGTGAATAATTAAATAAATTAAAGAACTTATTTAATTATAGAAGATTTAGTTAACTAATTAAAATAATTATTGAATTGTGGGAGAAATTAAAAGATTGCATGTGATTAAATAATAAAAATTATTTAATGAAATATTTAAATTATTTAATTAACATCAGATGAAAATTAAATAATTAAATAATTAAAAAACTATTTAATTATGAGAAAGGAGGGAGATATTTGATTTTTGAATTTAAATTAGAAGAATGACACTAAATTAATTAAATAATAAACATTATTCAATTAATTAAGAAGAATGTTAGTAAAATTGTTGGTTGTAGTTGTGAGACAATTTTAGGTGTCTATAGATAGCTGCATGGGAAAAATAGAGGGTTGGAAGAGAAAGTGGTTAACTCATGTTGTAAGAATCCTAATGCTAAAATCGATAATTTTGGAATGCACCTTTTTTCAATGATGTGGACCAAAAGATTCCAATTAAAGTCATATGTATGATTGAGCAAAAAATGAGAATTTTTTTTTGGAATGGTAACCAAGAGTAGGATAAAGTTATGGGGCAAACTTAGTGTGGAGTATGTACAAGCACCTAAACCAAATGTGGGTTCAAATATCAAAGGCAAAGTACTTGGATATCAATGATAGAACCAACATTTTTACAATGCAAGACCGTCCTCGAGGCTCGGTCATGTGGAACTTTATTCTAAGCTACGAAACATATCACATCTCTTGACAACTTAGTGATGGGAAGAAGGCTAAATTTTGGGTAGACTCTTGGGATGAGAGGGGGTCCTGGAAGAAATGAGCCATGCAGACTAAATGTAAGCTATAACAAAAGCAAGGTGCAGAGAGAGGGTGGTTGATTTCCTTGATTTAAGGAAAGAGTCTTTAGGGATTGAATAGAAATGGAGGTCAATGGAGCTCCTCAATTTGGATGATGATAACGCCCAAATGTTGAGGGGAATTTTGTCTTCTCAACTGGTGGTCTTGTTAGGATCAAAGGACGAAGTCATGTGGCATGGATCACAAAAGGGAGAATACTTCGTCAAGCTGGGCTATATAATCTTAGAAAATGAGGCAAGATTGGAGGAATGAGCAAGATCACTCTCCTATAGTAAACATTGTCTTCCAAAGGTGGGTGTGTTCACGCAGCTTGCATTTAGAGGTAGAATCCTAACAAGGGATATATTAAAGAAGATTGGATTTGCAAGGCCATTTAAGTGAGTCATTTGTAATAGAGAGGAGGAGTCTCTGGATCATTTGCTTTTGAACTAAAATTTTTATTAGTCATGTTGGAATTTTTTTTTAAATTGATTGAGATGGTAGAGACCATTACCAGGTACACTCTTTGAGCTTGGTCAGGGTTGTTATACACCTCAGAAGAAGACACCTTTTTCTAGCATTGAGAAGATTTTCTCATCGACGATTATTTGGGAGGTTTGGAAGGAGAGAAATCAATACATTTTATAGGACAAGACAAAAGGATTAGAGACTATCTTATTTTGTATTAGAAAGGGATATATCAAAATTGTTGAATAATTTATCTTCTTAAACTAATTTGTCAAAAATTCCTTTAAGTTTTGAAGATAGTCAAATCTAAAAAAGTTGGCCTTTGGTGAAGTTCAAGCTTGCTAATGGACAGATTTGGGTTAATCCAAAAGATCAGATTGCCTTGAAGGAGAATTGGGATCCTTCAGATCAAGGGTGGACAAAAGTGAATTTTGATGGAGTGTCAAAGGGTAATGGGCCCCTCAAGTTTAGGATTCGTGGTGAGAGTCTGAAAGGCGAATCTTTTGGCAGTAGGATCTAAACATCTTCTTGATGGGATGAACAACAAGGAAAAGGTTTGGGTTTCTCTCAATGTAGTAATGGTGGCTAAACTATTTAATGCTTCCTGACTTCACTTGGAAGGGGATTCATTGATCATTGTCAACACAATCATTAAAGGGGAGATTGGAGCATGGTACTTGAATAAATATGTTAAACAGGTTGACTCTTTAATTAGTACCTTTGGATCAGTAATGCAATATTATTGGTTACTAACTTGGTGGTGAATTTAGGACATGGATGTGTGTTATTTCACGTTTCTTTTTTATGCTTCTTGGTCATGTCCTATTCGTGTTGTTGGATCACATTGGATTATGTGATTGAATTTGGTGAATTTATTGTGGCATGTTGCGAAGGTTTATGGCGTGATCTATGGATCTGGATCCTGTTTGAGATATTTTATGGATAATTGCTATGTCTTAGCCAACATTCAATGGATCACATTGAGTATTGAGGTGTAATGTATTAATGTTTTGTAATTAGGTCCCTGGCCAACCTAGTTGAGATAAATTTATGGAATGTGTATATATATATAATCATTTGCGATTGTGAAAGGAGATGGTGTGAGAGAGTATGAGATGCTGAAGATAAGAGTATGAGTGGAATCTGCAATTGAGGAAAAGAGTTATTGTACTTCATTGAAACTATTTTGGCATATCAGAGATGTTGTTTGTCATTTTGTGAGCTTGGAAAATATGTCCTCTATGATTTGAGATTAGAGATTGTTGTAAGGCAGTAATCCTTCCTTGGGATTGAGATCCTTGTTTTATTTCAGTGAGCTCTAGGCAGTGTGCTTGAATTCATGTGCATTCTCCTTTGTAATACTCCTAATAGGGTATATTGCTTTTAATAGAATGCATTAATCTTGTGGGTTCCATCCCCACCGTGGTTTTTCCCCTAACAAGGTTTCCACATCAAAAATCTTGGTGTTATGTGTTGATTACTATATTACGATCTTTCTTTCATGTTTATCATTCAGTTTTGAGTTTAAAGTTTATAAGTTGGTTAACATTTTTTGATATTGTGGAATAACTAATTCACCCACCCTCTTAGTTGTGTGTTCTCCTTAAGGTATAACAATTGGTATCAGAGGTAGTGTCCTCTTTGAAGCTTGAACACTTGAGGATATCCGAGATGTCAAACTTCAAGGAGAGTCCAAGATTTGATGGAAAAAATTATACTATATGGAAGGACTAGATTATTACACACTTGAGATATCTTAGTGAAGAACATCAGACTGTTACAAAGAAATATCACAAGCCTCCTATTGATTTTGCTACTGCGACTACTGATGAGAAGAAATAATTTGAGTATAATATGAGAGAAAAAGAAGCTTTGAAGAGTTCCCTATTTGATGCTGAGTATACAAACATTTTTGGGATTATAAAGTGCACATGAAGTATGGACAAAGTTGGAGACATTATATGAAGGATATGAGTTTGTAAAGCAAGCCAAGCTACATAGTATGAAAGGGAAATATGAAACACCAAGAGTGAGAGAATATGAGAACATTACTTCCTATGTCAATAAGATCACCAATATTGTTTGTGGAATCAGATGCGCTGGTGGAATATTGGATGGGAGTGAGATTGTTTCTAAAATCCTGAGATCATTTCCTCCTGCTTACAATCATAAAGTTTCTACTATTGAAGAAATCAGAACCGTGACTACTATAAACAAATATATATTGGCTGGTTAGTTAGCTTCTTTTGAAATGAGTGAATTTGGAGATATATTTCCTAAAGTTGAGTCAACATTTAAAGACATTGTTTTTAAGTATAATAAAATATATGATCCTGGTGAAAAATTCATCTAAGCTTGGTAGATATGCTAAGGAATGAGAAAAATTTGAGAGAGAAGAAAGAGAGCTTGAAGCCCTATTTGAAAAGAAACTACCTAAGGGATCTGAGAAGAGTGAAGATAAGATTGTGTTCATTGCGATTAGAGATGAGAACCCTAATGAAGAGAAAGCCTTGGTTTTGCATGTGGATAAGAGAGATGACTAGGTTATTGATAGCGGTTGTTCACATCACATGATCTAAGATAAAAGAAAATTGGTGAAGCTTGAAGACTATGATGGTGGAGTTGTTAGATTTGGTAACAATGCACCCTATTTGATCAAAGGAATAAGTTCAATTACACTTGATGGTAAGAGTAATATTGATGATGTTTTATATGTTGAAGGTTTAAGGCATAATCTTTTAAGTGTTGGATAGTTAGTTGATAAGGGATATCAATTGGAATTCAAGAATAGAATGTGTAGAATCATTGGAAGCATTGGAATTGAGATTGCATCAGATACAAAGACTAGAGGTAATGTATTTCATTTGAACAATTCAGAGAACAAATGCGTTATTGCTAAGATTGATGATAGTTGGTTGTGGCACAAGAGATTTTTTCATGTGAACTTTGATAAAATTGTAAAGATAAGCACTACAAATGTAGTGAGAGATTTACATAAATTGTTGAAGCTTTCTAATGCGATGTCTAAGGAATGTCAATTGGGTGTGAAGTTGAAAGGTCTGATATCTGATAGTGGTAAAGAGTTTACATCTAGAGAGCTTGATGCATATTGTATAGAGCATGGAATAAAGAGACACATGTATGCTTTACAGACCCCATAATAGAATGGAATTGCAAAGAAAAGAAATAGAACAATCCTTGACACTACAAGGACTATGATGGTTGAAGGGAATGTTTCACAGATCTATTGGAGATAAGTTTTTAGCACTGATTTTTATACATTAAATCGAGTTCAAATCAAACATGGTACTGGTAAGACTCCTTATGAGCTTTGGTATGGTCATATTCCTACTGTGAAGTATTTTAGAATCTTTGGAAGCAAATGTTACATTAAGAGAGATGAAGATTTAGGAAAATTTGTTCTTGGAAGTGATGCGGGAATATTTCTTGGTTATTCTACAAAGAGAAAAATATACAAATGTTATAATAATAGATTGAGAAAGATGATTGAGAGTGCTTATGTGAAAGTGGATGAAAGTTTTCATAAACCAATTAGATCTTGTAGTTATAAATCAGATGATGAAGAAGAGAATCAGATTGTGTAAGCACAAAATCAGAATCAGAATCAGAATGGATTCGTAAAATAGAATGAAGAATTTGGAGACGAGGAAGAGTTGGAAACAAAAGAGTCATCTAAAAATGAAAATTTAAAGACTCCAAGGTATAAAAAGTTAAATCATATAGAGAATTAGATTATTGACGATAGAAACAAAGGTGTTTAGACTAGAGGAAAAATTTCTAGGAATGAAGTTTGTTTGATTTTTAAGATTGAACCTAAGGATGTTGATGAAGCATGCAAAGATGAAAGTTGGATAAAATCTATGGAAGAAGAATTGGGACAAATTGAAAAGAATAAGACATGGATTCTTGTTCCTAGACCTATGGACAAGAATGTGATCATAACTAAATAGGTATTCAGAAAAAAATTAAATGAAGATGGCAAAGTGGTTCAAAACAAAACCAAACTTGTTTATAAGGGATATTCTCAGATGGAAGGTATTGATTTTGAGGAAACCTTTTCCCTTGTTGTTAGAATTGAAACTATTAGAATATTTCTTGCATATGCTACTTACAAAAATTTCAAGGTATATCAGATGGGTGTTAATTCTGCATTCTTGAATGGAGAGTTGGAAGATGAAATATACATTGAGAAACCTGATGGTTTTTCCTTAACCGATGAAGATGACATGATTTTTTGATTGAAGAAATATTTATATATATTGAAGCAATCCCATAGAGCCTAGTATGTGAGGTTAGATAAGCATTTATTGAAGATTGGTTTTAATAAAGGAATTGCTGATAGTAACTTGTACTTCAAAGTTGTTGATGATAACATTTTGATTGCTGAAGTCTTTTTGGATGATATCATTTGGTGGAAATTATAAGTTGAGTGAAGAATTTTTTGGTGAGATCCAAAAGGAATTTGAGATGTCTATGATAGGTGAGATGAAATTCTTTCTTGGACTGCAAATTACACAAATGAATAAAGGTGTTTTTATTTCTTAGTCTAAGTGTGTGAAATAATTGTTGAAGAAATTTGGTATGGATGATTCAAAACCTATTGGTACACCTATGATTACTAGTTGTAAGTTGACAAAGATTGATGATACACCTAATGTAAATCAGACTAGATACAAATCAATGATTCGTGGGTTGTTATATTTGACACAAACTAGACCAGACATTATGAATGTTGTTTGCATTGTTGATATATTTCAAGCAGAACCTAAGGAATCACATGTTGTTTCTATTAAGAGGATATTCATATACTTGAAGGGTACACCTGATTATGGTTATGGTATGATAGAGATGATGATTTCACATTGAGTGCATATACTGATGTAGATTGGACAGGTAATGTGGATGATAGAAAAAACACTAGTGGTGGAGCATTCCTCTTAGGTAAGAGATTAGTTTCATGGGAAAATAAGAAAAAAATTATATATCACAATCTACTACTGAAGTTGAGTATGTTGTTGATGATATTAATTGTACACAAGTGGTATGGATGATGCAAATGTTGAAATATATCAGCGTGACTATTGATGAGCCTATTTCTATCTATTGTGACAATTCAAGTGCTATCAATATTTCAAAGAATCCTGTGCTACATTCAAAGACAAATCATATTTCTATCAAATAGCATTTATTGAGAGACAAAGTCAATGAGAAATAAGTCCGATTGGAGTATGCATCTACTAAAGAGTAGATTGAAAATAAATTCATGAAGCCTTTGCCAAAGGATACTTTTGAGTATCTCCAAGGTAAGCTTGGGGCGATTTACCCTCCTGATCATAGCTAGAGATGCATTGAGTTGCATCATTCTAGTGTGCTTACAGAGATTTCATTCTTCTAGATTGATGTTTCGGTGACTATTCCTTAGTGGGAGTAGTGTGCAGCGAATGTTTCATGATTACTTCATGAGGTTTTATGTTTAGGGACATTGTTCATATTTTTGGCCTCTATGACTTAGTGCATACATGTGCCTTTGTCATTGATGTCAAAGGGGAGAGATATTCATGTGAAAAATAAGTATGTTGGGGAGAGATATATGTCATATTGTGGATATTTCTAGTAGTACCACTGATATAGTTTCTTTGTGAATTGACTAAATTTTCACATCATATGTTGCCATCAATGCCAAAGAGGGAGATTGTTGGAGATTGTTGAGATGTTGTTTAGGTTGTGCATATATGTGCCGACATTAATGTTTTGTCATTGATGTCAACCTATTCTTACTATTGGAGACATTGTTGCTGGTTTATTTAGTAAGATTATTTCTATGGTATGACTACTATAGTAAATATTTGATGCTACGGTTGTACAGTTTTGTTTTGGGATGTCTGTACTAGACCCTTTTCAAGTGGTAGAGGATCACATGATGTTTTGAGATAGTTATGATGGATTTATCAGAGACTGCTATTTTGGTTGTTTAGACTGTGACAATGTTTTAGTATTTGGATCGGTGTGGATCAGTTATGCAATATTTTTGGTTGCTAACCTGGTGGCAAGTTCAGGACATGGATGTGTGTCTTCAGCTCAAGTGGTTCGTGATTTGGATGTTGGAAAGCTAATTTTCTTTTATGACAGTGGTTGCTGATTAGTGTTCGTGATGAATAGAGTAGAGAAGTGAAAGGATTCTATGATAGAGATGTTCTTGTTGGTGTCTTGGTATTTCATGTTGCTTGTTGATGCTTCTTGATTGTGTCCTATTTGTGTTGCTGGATCGCATTGTATTATGTGATCGAATTTGGTGAATTTCATGTGGTGTGTTGCAAATTTTTGTGGTGTGGTCTACGGATCTGGAGCGTGTTCGAGATGTTGTTATGGATCATTTCTATGTCTTAGCCAACATTCAATGCATCACATTGAGTATTGAGGTGTAATGTATTAATATTTTGTAATTAGGTTACTAGATGACGTAGTTGAGATAAATTGATGTAATGTGTATATATATGTAATCATTTAGAATTGCAAAAGGAGATGGTGTGAGAGAGTATGAGATGTTGAAGAGAAGAGGTATGAGTGGAATCTACAATTGAGGCAGACATTTATTGTACTTCATTGGAATTGTTTTGGCATATCAGAGTTGTTGTTTGTCAGTTCACGAAGCTTAGACAGTATGTCCTCTATGATTTGAGATCAGAGATTGCTGTAAGGCAGTGAGTCTTCCTCGGGATTGAGATCCTTGTTATATTTGAGCAGTGAGTTCTAGACAGTGAGCCTGAATGCATGTGCATTCTCCTTTTTAATACTCCTAATAGGTTATAGTGCTTTTAACATAGTACGTTCATCTTGTGGGTTCCATCCCCACCATGGTTTTCCCCCTAACAGGGTTTCCACATAAAATATCTTGGCGTTATGTGTTGATTTATCATTCAGATATGAGTTTAAAGTTTATAAGCTGGTTAAAGTTTGTTGATATTGTGGCACAACTGACTCACCCCCCTCTCACTTGTGTGTGCTCCTTAAGGTCTAACAGGAGTATCCATGAGGATAATGCAAAGTATTTTCACACTTGACAACCCTCAATTTTGGGAGATAATTGAGTTGCTACTTGGTGAAGAATTTTTGAATGACGAACACAAATATAGGGCAACCATAGATATTGTATCCAATGTTCTTGCGTGCTCGGACTAGAACTCAGAACTAAAGAAGAAGCATTTTGGGTGATGAAAGCATGTGCTCAATAAAAATGGTTTGAGGGTCTTATTCCAATGGTGGAAACATCGAAACTAGGGAAGGGGTTTAGCCAATGAAGGTAGTTGGCGGTAAGTGGGTGAGAACGCACATGATTTCCCACCATTTCTTGTTTGGAAAGCCACTTCCAACAAGGTGGAGAGGTGAGATGAAGCATTGGCCGAGTAGGAGCTACTGTAGGACCATCTATGTGCATGAGAGGCGGTGAAGAAAAAGAAAGAAATGGAAGCTAGAGAAGTTGGACGAGCCAAGAAAAAAGGAAAATAGGTGGTTTTTGGTCTTGAGGATTATTGGATAAATGGCCAAATGGGCAAAGCAAGGAAAATTCAATGGTGTAGGGGCACCTCCTGAACACAAGAAGGGTCACTTGGAGGACCTAAAGGGATGAAATGACCTATAAGGTCATTGGATTGATGTAACATGGCCTTGGAGCTATTTGATGTAATAGATGTAATAGGATGATGCAAAATATGTAAAGTTGTTAAATATGCAACAAATACAAAAGGATGTAATGTTGTCAATTTTGACATAATAGGCCTAGAGGGTTGAGATTAGGTCTATGGATGAATTTAGGGATTTTTATATGATATTGGGGTCCTAAAAGGACAAAGTCCTAAGTTGTAAGTCATTAGGTGTTTATTTGAATAAGTTTGAGAGTTGAAAATTTTGAATCCAAACGGTCATTTGTCAATTAGAAGGGAAACTCCAAAAACTTTTTTAGTTTGCTAAGTTAGATGATCTAACTGTTTTAGATCGGTTGGGGAGGTTATTGGAAGTTTATATAAACCTTTGGAAGCAATGAGAAATAGAGAGGAGTGTAGTATGATTTGAGATCAATGTGTACATATTGCTATAGTTTGAAGCAATAGAATATTGATTTCTTACAATTTTGGCATTGGCTTTGATATTTAACTGATTTCTAATCATTTGAATGGTAGGATAAGTACATTTCAAGTTGTTTTCAATCTAGTTTATTCATTTTCACAATTTTGGTTTCCATTTGAAGTTGACTGTCCTGTACAAGCACTAATTAGCATTGATTAAGAATGTAAAATGAAAGATCCATCCCCTTCATGTAATTACTATCACTTGGGGATGGATCCTAACATTGTAACATAGCATTCTAACCATGTGAATGCAGGAGAGAGGGGGAGTTTGCAGGTTGACGAACATTGAATGGAGTTGAAGGCTTTATGAATTTGATGCATGGGTGTAGCAACCAGAGATCTTTCTAAAGGAGGGCAATATTTTATGATAAAATCCATTAGAGGATGTCTTAAGGATGATGAAACAACTTTTTTTTGGCCGAAGAAGTGTTGGGATGGTGGAAATTGAGCGAGCCTTAGATTTTAGGGGTTTTGGAGTCTAAATTGGGGCTTTCATATCTAGAAGGGTCATAGGAGAAAATTGGTCGCAATTCCCTTGGTTTGGGGTCAAATAAGAACTATACTGAAAGAATCAGGGCATGGAGTTGTATTTTGATTACAGTTGCTTTGAAAAATGGTAGTCTTAGCCCTCTTGAAAACTGTCTCAGTCAACCATTTGAGGGGTCTGGTCCAAAGGAATTGAGGTCAAGGTTTCAACATGAAATGTAACTTGGAAAAGGGTATTAGAATATCCAATTTGTTTGCAAGGTCTTTTGGGAAGTTTTAGAGTAAACTAAGAAAAATAGTCGCTGGTGTACTACTAGGAATTGGGGTTTAGATGCCTAGGAAGAGCAATTTTCCTCTAGAAGGAAAACCAATGGGAAGTGTGACTAGGGATGTGGGAGATGAGATGTTTGGAGTATGTTGAGAACCTTTGAAGGTTTGGGAACACCTATCAGAGGACTTTAGGGTGTTGGAGGATAATCATGGAGTGTGAAGCATGATTGAATGGGTGGATATGAAGTTGTGGGAGAGTAACTAAAGATGTAGATCCTAGGGTGGTACAAGATGATGAAACTGACCACTGATAGGTCTAGAGTGTGGTTTGGGTCCTGGTATTGATCTTGGTTTGAAGAGAGGAATCAAGTGTTGTTACAAAACAAAGGAGAAAATTGTCATTCTCCTAAGAATATTATAAATCCACCACTAGCCTCTGCATCAATTGGTATCAGAGCACAAGGAAGCAATGGGAGAGCACAAGGAAGTAAGTCCTTGTAGGTAAGAGAGATAGAAGATTTGAAGGTAAAGAAGTTCAAGCCATCACAGATGAAGATTGGGGTATGAGAAATAATCAGGGGTATTCATCATTCAGGATGCAATGCAAGTGCAATGGCAAGGTTTGCAATGATGTTATTTCCAGTGGTTCTTTTGCTAATTTAGTGTCACTTGAAATGGTTAACAAAGTGGATTTATAGAGGATAGAACATGGTGTACCATACATAGAACAAGGATTGAAGGTTGGAGATTGGGTTGATGTGAAGGAAGAAGCCTATGTTCCCTTCACTGTTGGCTCATACAAGGATGTCATACTATGTGACATTGTACCTTTGATGGATTGTCATATGATCCTTTGTAGAGCATGGCATATGGAGAAGAATACCCTACATGATGGGGCAGAGAACACATATAGCTTCATGGAGAATGAGAGAGAGATGGGTTTGAAACCATCAGAGGAAGAAAGAGAAGCATGGAAAGTGTCTTGGAATGCTGGCGTGATTGAGAGGATTTGATTCCTTAGACAAAAGGAACATGAAGAAGAGAAGATTGCTTGGGATCAAGACACTTATGAAGAAGCAAATGTGAAAGAGGGTCAACATGAGATCCTAGTTGGAAAGAGCATGGTGAGTTGTCCATTTGAAGGACAAGAGGAGCGGTCTGATATGCAAGCAAAGAGTGAGAAACAAATGATAGAGAATGAGCCTTAGGATGCAAGGGTTGATGAAGAGATGAAGGTGATTATAGAAGTGGTTGATGCTGAAGAAAGAAAAGGTAAGAGTCATGAAAATGACAAGAGAATCTAGATTGGGACAGTCTTATCCCATTTGGAGTGTGGAAGAAAGAAAAGAATCCTTATGGAGATTGAGGAAAGGGCTGAAGAAAAATCCTTAAGGGAAGGAGATGAAGTGTTTGAGTGCCAAGAAGAATGGCATAGCAGAGATAAGTTGGAAGAAGAGGTCTCAAGGATGAAAGGGACCATGAGGAGTGAAGCGTTGAGGCTCTTAGATACAGAGATGAAGAAGGAAGCCACAAGTTGGCATGTGAGGGTGACGAAGAAAGTTGTTTAGCCCATCAAGAGGCTAATTGCAAAGAGGAAGATGTTGAAAGAAGAACCTACCGAGGGGGTTCAAGAAGAAGAAGATGATGGTTGTGAAGAAACCATACAAGAGACTGAGGATAGCAAGGAGATAAGTCCACAAGGGTTGGAAGAAGAAACAAATTTATGGGAAGAGTTTGAAGCCATAGAAGCTGAATGGAAAAAGAAAGTTGGAGCAATGGAAGGATGCCAAGGTATAGGGCACAAGGAGGATGAAGATGCATCAGTAGTCTCAGAGGTAGACACCAAGATGGAAGCAAAAAAAAGGAATGGTTGTGAGGAGACCATGGAGACAAATTTTTCTCCAAGCATGGAGATCTTACATGACGAGAATGAAGTGGATGAACAAATGGAGGAAGTAATGAACCAAATAGAAGTTTTGGTGCAGGAGGAAGAAGTGATTTTTCTTTTTACTAATCCTTTTATTGCAGGATTGCTGGGGTTCTATATGGATGATTATTTGGAGATGCACCATGAAGACATGGAGATGCATGATGGAAGATTGAGCACTTGGCATGAGTTCAAGTTGATGAAGGGCAGGTGCAAGAAACCACCAAGGAGAGGACAAAGTTTTGTTGCAGAGTACAAGCGAGAAGTGCCAAAGAATTGGAAGATAAGGAAGAGGACAGTGGGGTCCAAAGGGACTTGAATTCTTTTCAACCACAGGAGTATGGTGCAGGGGCACTTCCCGAACACAAGAAGGGTCACTTGGAGGACCTAAAGGGATGAAATGACCTATAAGGTCACTGGATTGATGTAACATGGCCTTGGAGCCATTTGATGTAATAGATCTAATAGGATGATGCAAAATATGTAAAGTTGAGCTAAATATGCAACAAATAAAAAATGATGTAATGTTGTCAATTTTGACATAATAGGCCTAGATGGTTGAGATTAGGTCTATGGATGAATTTAGGGGTTTTTATATGCTATTGGACTCCTAAAAGGACAAAGCCCTAAGTTGCAAGTCATTAGGTGTTTATTTGAATAAGTTTGAGAATTCAAAAAATTGAATCCAAATGGTCATTTGTCAATTAGGAGGGAAACTCCAAAAACTTGTTTAGTTTGCCAAGTTAGATGATCTAACTGTTTTAGATCCGTTGGGGAGGTTATTAGAAGTTTATATAAACCTTTGTAAGCAATGAGAAAGAGAGAGGAGTGTAGTATGATATGAGATAAATGTGTACGGACTGCTACAGTTTGAAGCAATAAAATACCAATTTCTTGCAATTTTGGCATTGGCTTTGATATGTAACTGATTTCTAATCATTTGAATGGTATGATAAGTACAATTCAAGTTGTTTTCAATCTAGTTTATTTATTTTCACTATTTTAGTTTCCATTTGAAGTTGACTGTCCTGTACAAGCACTAATTTGCATTGGAAAGAATGTAAAATGAAAGATCCATCCCCTTTATGTAATTACTGTCACTTGGGGATAGATCCTAACATTGTAACATAGCATTCTAACCATGTGAATGCAGGAGAGAGGGGGAGTTTGCAGGTTGATGGACTTTGAATGGAGTTGAAGGGTTAATGAATTTGATGCATGGGTGTAGCAGCCATAGATCTGTCCAAAGGAGGGCTATATTTTATGATATAATCCATTAGAGGATGTCTTAAGGATGGTGAAACAACTTTTGTTTGGCTGATGAAGTGTTGGGAAGGTGGACATTGAGTTTAGGGTTTTTGGAGTCCAAATTGGGGCTTTCATATCTAGAAGGGTCATAGGAGCAAATTGGTTGCAATTTCCTTGGATTGGGGTCAAATGAGAACTATACTAAAAGAATCAAGGCTTGGAGTTGTGTTTTGATTTTAGTTGCTTTGAAAAATGGTAGTCTTAACCCTCTTGAAAACTGTCTTAGTCAGTCATTTGAGGGGTTTGGTCCAAAGGACTTGAGGTCAGGGTTTCAGCATGAAATGTAACTTGGAAAAGGGTATTAGAATATCCACTTTGTTTGCAAGGTCTTTTGGGAAGTTTTAGAGTAAACGAAGAAAAGTAGTCGTTGCTTTACTACTAGGAATTGAGGATTAGATGCCTAGGAAGAGTAGTTTGCCTCTAGAAGGAAAACCAATGGGAAGTATGACCAGGGATATGAGAGATGAGATCTTTGGAGTATGTTGAGAACCTTTGAAGGTTTGGGAACACCTATCAGAGGACTTTAGGGTGTTGGAATGAGTAGTTAGAGGACAATCATGGAGTGTGAAGCATGATTGAATGGATGAATATGAAGTTGTGGGAGAGTAACTAAAGATGTGGAGCCTAGGGTGGTACAAGATGATGAAACTGACCACTGATAGGTCTAGAGTGTGGGTTGGGTCATGGTATTGATCTTGGTTTGAAGAGAGGAATCAAGTGTTGTTACAAAACAAAGGAGAAAATTGTCATTCTCCAAAGAAGATTATAAATCCACCACTAGCCTCTGCATCATTTAAGGTCTGGTTATCCATAGTTTACTAGTGAAATTTTTAAGTTACAATGTTATGAAAGTAAACGTAGATCCATATGATTCGATAGCCCTATTTCGTAATACTCTAGAAACACTTGTTCATGCTTGTTCTTTTGATAAATTCGGGTTTAGTAGGGTTGAGTAGATATCATGAAGGTATTAAATTTGAGATAAAGACTTTATAAGGACTAATCTCTCTTTTGTAAAACTTATTATATTTACGATTATTGTAATAAAAAATGAAGCTAGAACAAAAGAATGACAATCTTCATAACCAATTAAATCTCACTTAACTTTATCTTTTTAAACTTCAACTTTTTGGTTTCTTAGAATTTTCTCTTTTTCTCAATAGATCTTTGATAAGCTAAATAGTTTTTAATAAGCCAACCGAAATCAAGTTTAAACATCCAATAAACATATTTAAATTCTAGAGTAAAGAAATGAACCAAACAAAAACAAGTCTGTAATCTTCTTTCATTCAATCATTTTGTTTCCATGGAGAATAGCTGAAATCAGGGAGTGGCATATTCTTAGCGAATATTGTCAGTTAGATTGCCTCAGCCGTTCACTATTTTTAGCTCTACAGAGGGACAGTACTATCATTATCCAAACCGCCAAAAGAATCGTAGTCATGCTGACACGTGGACACTTAATCCTCCACTGGGGGCTGATAATACTGTGATTCACGCAAATTTTCTACCTGTAATTTGCCAGCATTGGCCACGTGGCTGAGGATTTCAGAGATTGGGTCGGAGGCTACAGAGTTAAAACAAGCAAAGGTGGCGGTGTTGTGTAGACAGAGAGAAAGAAGAGACACGGCAAGGAAAGAAAGAAAGAAAGATGGATCACGCTGCAGATGCCTATCGCACAGACTTGATGACTATCACTCGCTTTGTTCTGAACGAGCAGTCTCGGTACCCTGAGTCGCGAGGGGATTTCACAATCCTTCTCAGTCACATTGTCCTCGGCTGCAAATTCGTGTGCTCTGCTGTTAACAAGGTTGGTTTAATGGGGTGCCCTGATTCATTCAATTTTTCAAAGAATCTTTATTTGCTTTTTTGACTCAGGAATTTGTATTAGTGCACAATTATTTCAGTGCTTCAATGGCAGTTGGATGTTTGGTTTCAATGGTATGTCAATGCACATTTTATATTCGATTAAAAATAGTTGTTTACAAATTATGAGTGAGTTTTACTGGAAGGGCAGAAGTTTGAGCTCAAATTGGGTGATACCAGACAAACTGCATAGGTTTATAACGCCAACTAAATGGATAGAGAGATTCTGATACCTGTGCAGCCCCAACTGTATCTTGAATTTTTTCTTTTTCGTTTTTTTTTGTTTTTGGACTCAGGATTTTGTATTACTGCACAATTATTTCACTGGTTCAATGGCAGTTGGATGTTTGGTTTCAATGGAAGGTCAATGCACATTTTATAATTGATGAAAATCAGGTGTTTCACAAAATATAAGTGAGATTCACTAGAAAGACAGAAGTTTGAGCTCAAATGGGATGATACCAGACAAAAAGGTCTATAAACTGAATAGATACAGAGATACTGATATCTATATAGCGGCTATAGCCCCAACTGTATCTTGAATTTTATTTTGTTTTTGTTTCTGGACTCAGGATTTTGTATTAGTGCACAATTATTTCAATGGTTTTATGACAGTTGGATGTTTGGTTTCAATGGTAGGCCAATGTACATTTTATTATTTATCAAAATTAGGTGTTTACGAAATATGAGTGAGCTTTACAAGGACAGAAGTTTGAACAAAAAGTGGGTGATACCAGACAAAATGCTCTATGGGTGTATAGCCCCAACTGACTAGATACAGAGGTGCTGATATCTGTATAACCCCAGCCGTATCTTGAAAATTTAGTATGTATGCCCATTGCCATTAGTTTAAAAAAAAATGGAATATTTTGTAATTGCTTGGTCAAGCCTATTTTAAATTTTTATTTTACAAGTCACCAGATGACCTTGCAGTTCTACAGGCTGACACCATTGCCAGAGCATAGGTAGTCCTAATGGAAATGTCTACGAGTCATGGTCAAGTTTATTGTATTCATCATTGCATAACCTAGTGTTTTCTGCAGCTACAATGTATTTTATCTCATGCTTGAATCATATTGTTTGTTGCAGGCAGGTTTGGCTAAACTTCTCGGCCTTGCAGGAGAGACCAATGTGCAAGTACGTGCTAATTGTTATTTTCAATATCAAAAACTTTTCCACAAATTTCTAACTTATCTCAATCAAACTATTCCTATGGTTTTGTTTTCAGTTTGTTCTTGAATTAGATCAAGAGATTATTTCATTTACAGGGGCCAACTGGATTTTAAGGGTATAGTCAAAACAATGTGAAGGATGCTTTCACATATTACACATATTACTAACATTTTTTAATTCAAAAGCTTTTGCTACTTATAATATATTATTTTTTGCAAAATGGTTTGATTTCTTGACAAATGATACTGTAGTGTTTACATAGCTCTACTATATTCTTTGTTTGGATACAGGGTGAGGAGCAAAAGAAACTAGATGTACTCTCCAATGAAGTCTTTGTCAAGGCTCTTGTAAGCAGTGGGCGTACGGTAAGTCAAAGACAGAAATGGAAATAGATAATTGTTTCTCTATCCTCAGATTTAAATAAGTGCCATTGCTTTGTAACTTTCTCTGATTGATAGTAGTTTTAAAACTAAATATGTGTGTAAATGAGGCTGATTGAACCCCAATGTGCTGAGTGGTTTCAAAATTTAACCGGTGTAGGATCCTAATATTAAATTATTTTTCAATTTAGCTCCTAATCTCAGCCAATTAGGCCAACGGGCACCAAATTCAATCGAAGGATTGGGATTTTGCACAATTTGAACCAATTTGATTGCAATTGTGCATGCTATTTAACACAATTAAGCTTAGATCTACAAAAACTATTTTTTTATCAAAAAAAATATACGAACAATTCATCTATTGTGTTATGGATAATCTCTTCAAAAATTGTTGAATATTTTTTCGTTGTGAACTGTGTACACCATGCGATTTTCTTTCCTGGAATCTGAATGTGAAAATTATTTGTGGTCAAAGTACATTTGTATGGATCCATCCAATGGTTAAGCAATGGGCCTCTCATTTGATTAAAGGTTATATGTGCTGAAGCATAGGGTCCATGCATCTAATAATTTTAGGTCATCATGGCAGTGCATCCTTGTCTCGGAGGAAGATGAAGAAGCCACTTTTGTGGAGCCTGCGTTGCGGGGAAAGTATTACCATTGGCCCTCAAGTATCTGGCTGTTTAGCTTCTGAGTTGTAGTAATCTGTAGCCTTTTCACCATGACTGTCAATGGGTATCTGCAGGTACTGTGTAGTTTTTGACCCACTTGATGGCTCTTCAAACATCGACTGTGGAGTCTCCATTGGAACGGTACAGACTTCATTCATTAATTACTGGAATATTTTTTTAATCTTTCTACAAACGTAAATGTTATTATAGATTTCAATTAGCTAGTCAGCAAATCTCAACGAAGTGAAGGAAAAAATAGCTAATTGGTCAATACTCAGTCAAAGAGTTTGAGGAATTCCACTTGAATCTCATTCTAATTTTTAATATAGTTAAGAGGAACCCTCATCTAAGTAGTGGAATGGTAATTATTTACAAAGGAAGAAGCATGACCCTAAAGATTATCGACATATATTCATGCTTCTGTTTTGTTTTCTTTAATGAAAAGGTTAGAAAATCAACGGCGATCATTAAGAATACCTTTTTCTTTTTGTTAGTGTAGATCTTTGGAGTTTACTCAATAAAGGCTGGAGATGAACCTAAATTGGGAGATGTTCTGCGACCAGGCAATGACATGGTTGCAGCAGGCTACTGCATGTATGGAAGCTCTTGCACGGTAATAATTGTCTTCCCAAAAATACATTAGGAATATATGTAGTTATCATGTTTTGCCATTTTTTATTGGAATTCCTTGAATCTCTAATCGGATCTATATAGAAAACCCTGATAAAATCAAACGATTGAGCATAAGCCCTTGTTTCTTTGATAAATTATGTCTTCTTCATTAGATTGTCCATGCCTACCTGGTTTGATACGGTATGCAATTCCGAATAACTTTTTTTGGTTGCATTGATGAAGATTAACTTCCTTTTGCAGCTTGTCCTTAGCACTGGTAGTGGGGTAAATGGTTTTACTCTTGATCCCTCCCTCGGAGAATTCATTTTGACTCATCCAGACATAAAGGTATGCAATTTCCCATAAGCTATGCAAGAACACCATGGATATGTCTTCTTGCCGCTCTCCTCTGTGGATTTGTGTTATGAAGAAAGTTTGGTGAATACCTTTTACTATCTTTAAGGTCCTGAAGATGATTTGATGAATACTCTGAAAATCTTCCAGGTCCCAAATAAAGGAAAAATATATTCTGTGAATGAAGGCAATGCGAAGAACTGGGATGAGCCTACAAAGAAGTAATCAGATGAATGTCCCCTGGAATCACAATTTATTTAGAAAAAGTCACACAAATTTAAAACAACTTTCAATATTTGCAGGTATGTTGAGAGATGTAAGTTTCCAAAGGATGGGTCATCCCCAAAGTCTCTGAGATACATTGGAAGGTGATAATAATTCCCTTTCTCTTACATGTCTAGGACATTAAAAAATTACCATATATCTTGAGTACTCTAGAAATTACTGGGCACGGGAAATACCACATGAACGTTTTAAGGACAATCATTAAAATGCACCAAATATTAAAATGTAATTAAATATGCCAGGAAAAGTGCATTGCCCTTACTATGCAAAACATTGTGTATACATCTCTTGTGCAGCATGGTAGCTGATGTTCACCGAACCCTGCTTTATGGAGGCATTTTCATGTACCCTGCAGACAAGAAGAGTCCAAATGGAAAATTACGGTATGTCCCATTGATTGATACTTCAGTTGGGAATGTGCATTTAGGATTTAACCCAAACATAAGGCTCCATGTTTTTTTCTGTTCTGTTTGGGCAGTGTACTGTATGAAGTTTTTCCAATGTCTTTCTTAATGGAGCAGGCAGGGGGGCAATCATTCACAGGAAAGAAACGGGTATGCATTGTTTTCCATTGACTGAACACTTGTAATGTAAACAAAACCAATTACAGTTTTCAAAGGAAAATAGAACAAAATTATAATTTGTTGTCCCAAACACTATGATTGAGGGATAAAGCCAAAGGTATTAGATGCCTTCTCATTATGCTGTAACATTTGGCAGGCACTAGACATTGTTCCATCAAAGATTCATGAACGTTCCTCAGTCTTCCTTGGGAGTTATGATGACGTAGAAGAGATTAAGGCTTTATATGCTAAAGAGGAAGTAAAAGCCTGAAGTTTGTTAGTTGCACTGCCTAACTGGGAATTGTATTTGTAGATCTGTTTATGGATTTCCATCATTGACAATGAGTAAAGTAAATTTTGATTAAGACGACTTGTACAGCCAATCTGGTAAAGAAAAACTAATGGGGTTTACTTCTTGTCATATCTACACATGACAAAGTGGTGCTAATTTTATTGCCATATGTTAAATACATTAGTATTTCATCTGAGGTAGACATAATCTTTTGTCAGTTTCTCTCTCCCTCTTTCCCTCCATATCCCTATTTCA
Source organism: Thuja plicata (assembly GCA_018584345.1). Lineage (NCBI taxonomy): Eukaryota > Viridiplantae > Streptophyta > Pinopsida > Cupressales > Cupressaceae > Thuja > Thuja plicata. The sequence goes on along the minus strand of MU227609.1, from coordinate 519,515 downwards.
AGTATTGTGTTTCTTGGATTGGAGCATCCAATCAGGTACAAGCCTGGTACTCTGGGAACAATAGCTATATAGACTAGATCTTCTGGTATTGCACCCTTACCTAGGCCTACATATGTGTATAATGATTAGCCCATGTATAAAATAACCATCATAATTGAGACATTCAGATGTATATGTATAGGGTTTGTGTCCTATCTATGATCAATTATTCAAGACCTAAAGTAATGGATGGTACATACTGTGTAGAAAAATTGACTACTAGTACCTTGAGGGTAAGTTTTGTTCCTTGTTGCCTCTGTTTTTCAAAGGATTTCTTTTGCCAATTAGAAATTACAGATGTTCACTGAACTACTAAGTAAGATCCAAATTAAACTTGAACTTGTCATTCTGTTCACAGCAATGTTCTAGTCATGCATGCTGCGAAGGTCTGGCTTACAGCTAGGCTGAAAAAGACTGTAGTCCATAAAAATGAAATAGATGAAACCTGCTCCGAAAACCTTATGGATTTTCTTTGGTTTCTTCTGATTTAAACATAATTTGTATTTTCTGAGAGAGGAGTGGCAGTGCAAGTGGGTAATTTGAAGAGGATTTAATAGGAAGGTCCACTGTTGGTGAATGCAAAGGCATTCTAGGAGGGCAACCTGAAAATATTGTACTGATTAAACTAGACAAGCAAGTCGAAGCCCTTCAAGCCAAGCCACCTGATTGAAACAAGATGATGAATGAGATGGGGAGTAGCTTCAAAAAGGAGGAGGATGTTGTCTGATACTGCCATGAAATTAGTAGATTCTAACAAGTTAGTTATGGAGGAATATTTAGAATTTATCAAGGATGGCCTTAAGATATTTATCCCACAGCTGTTTCAACATGCTCAAGACATTATGTGGAGGAGTTTAAGGTCCTTCTCCAAGATTACCTAGAATGTCAAAGCCACTATCTGTAATGGAGGTTCACCAAGAATAGTGATACCAAGATTGTGAAGGTAGATAGTGTTAGGTAATGTTATTTCATAGTGGGTGGCTAAAAACCATTATATTTTCTTTTTCTTTTCTTTTTAGTTGGAGTTTGTGGGGGTGATCAAAACTTTGGGATAGTGTCACTATGGGGACTTCCAGCTAGCAAGTTATCCTAATATATGAACCCTGGCTAGCAGCAGTAAACTCCGAAGAGTTTACAATTACACCACAGGCCATGAAGCAAATCTTCATCCTACCCTACATGCATCTGGATGCTAGGGTTCTGCATAGTTTTTATCCTCGTCTAACTTGAGTATAAAAGAATAGCAATTGACAAGAGTGGGGCAACTCAAATCCAAATATTGAGTCAAGAGGCATGAGAGAGTTAATAGCAAAGGTTTTATTCTCCATGGGAGAGCTAATTTGTTCTTGGATATGCTACAGAAATCATTATTCTATTTTTAATATAGTTATTTAGATGCTGGGTTTTTCCCAAGACGAGTTTAATACAAGGTAGTTATCGATGTGAATGTTTATATGAGTAATTAATTTTCCTTCTTTTGCACATGTTATCTATTTGCATTACAAGCGGCCAATTATGCTTCTTGTTTGATGATTTTTCAAATCATAATGTGATGCATTCGGTATTTTGAATGTTAGTTATAGTGTTCTAAATACTTGCATTAAGATCAATGTCAATGAATCCTTGGTTGAAATATGTAACACAGTTGTAGATATTCTTGAGCTCAGATCACATTATTCCTTTGGCTTGTCAACGATATTAGCAAGATTTATCTTGAAGAATCTAGGAGTTATTTCTAACTTTGAAATAAGAAGAAAACTAGTATCAAGAAAAGTACATTTGTTACTTGAGTCCAGGATCCTTTGGAAATGACAGATGTATGCAAATTGAAACAAGCAAGAATCCATCCCAAGGAAACTGCGCCTCATCGATGAGAGGAGAAAAGTTGAGATAGGAAATTTGCTGCCCACAAAAAGGACAAAATGGATGGGCCAATGAGGGTGTATTGCCAAAATGACAAGAAAATTTGATAGGAAAGAAACAAAGGAGAGCTCTTCCATGCAAACTAGTTCAAGCAAGGCTTCTATTCCTAAAAGGAATCCAAACTTTAAAATAATACAAGACCAGTACTGCATCATGGAGGCAATATATAATCAAAGGCCAAATACAAGACCAGTATTGCATCATGGAGGCAATATATAATCAAAAGGCCAAGGAAACTTAGGAAGCAACTGCAATGTCCTTAACCTCAAAAAATCAAAATTATAATTTAGATCTGAAAATAGTTATGTCATGCAATGAAAACATCCAAACTAGCTAACTAGTCTTGTAGCAAAATATACAACCATTGAGTGAACTCTCCACAAACATAATTGCATTGATTTTCTGACATGGAACAACATATAACAGGTCTGAAAATCAGATTCATAACAACAAACATGACTATGGATTCACACATCAAACTTCTATACCCAAATTGCCAAACTATAACAAACCAATGCTACCTAATCTACTCCAACTTCTCCAACTGAAATAGTTTGTTCATTATATGAAAATAATAATACATTGGACTGATTACAGACTCAAGAACAACAGAATACTCCTGCAACATGTTTGTTCATAAGCCTCATAAAATAGAAAAATCACAAAACTATGCTTAAAAAGCACTCCAAACATCACCCAAAGTAAATTTAAAAACTGGAAATGAAGCAACCAACAATCCACCAAACTTCCTTCAGCCCAAATGTAATTTCTGAGTGAGAATTCCCTCTATGAACACGGGTTTCAGTTCTTTGCTCATACAATGCTCATGGGTTTCTGTTCACAAGCTTCCTCCAACGAGGTCCACTGAAGAAGCTTCCTCCAAATCTACAAATGTAAAGAAGAATATGGTAATCAACATCCCCAAACTATGCCAATATCCCAATATTTGTACTCATCATGCATGCAAGGTTTTGGCGCCCACTGAGTTTGACTTAAAATCCTGATAGCAATATCACAATTTGACTTGCTGTGGAATACTATATCCTGCTTATCTCCCAAATTCAAACTCTCTTTTGGAATTCCGGCTAATTTAATAATGAAAGTTGCCAAAAGTTGTCATTGAGTAATCAAAGATTCTCCTCCACATGTAACAATTGAAACTTTCTAAAATTCACCCTGTAGCACAAATTCAAATTCAAACTCCCTCCTTTGGAATTCTTTTTAATTTAATTATGACGATTGCCAAAAATTGTCACTGAGTTATCAAAACTTCTCGTCCACTTGTAATAGCGAAAACTTTCTAAAATTCATCTTGCAACAACTTTCCCAAAATGACACAAATTCCAACACTCCACTAAGTGATTCTAAAAACTTAATTTAATATTTGAATGTCCTTTTGGTATATGGATATTTGGACATTTCTAAATATTAAATTAATTATTTTCCTTGAGCTTGTCAAATTAACCCATGGGAGAATAAAAGGATTAATGTTTGCCAAAATCCAATTTTAATCACAAGGGGACATGATAAGTCCTACCTCCCAAAATTGCTTGTCCTAAAGCAATTACAAACTTATAGCTCCAAATTCCTAATGTCAAACTGATTTGTCATAACAAGCTGCATTCTAAACATTGATTTTGTTTTTGTGTGGTCTAGCAATATTTTCCAATGAACACAATGCGAACCTAGAAGCTTAGATTGTCGTGTGACAATGCCATGAGTCCAATAATAAGATATATAAAACACAAACTCTTTGTTAGAAATATATGATTGGTTGGCTGCCTGTTGTCATTGATGTCAAACATAGTGTTCCGGAGGAGTTTGTGCTTACTCAAACATTGTGGTTTGGAAGTCTGCTATACTTGGAGGTGCGGGGTTGTATACTGAACCTATAGTGTAGTGGAAGACAAGTATGTATTCAGTGCAATACTACTATACAATGGAAGACAAGTATGTATTCAGTGCAATACTACTATACAATGGAAGACAAGTATGTTTTTTGTACAATGCAATGGAAGATAGGTATATAATTGTTGCTACAAAACAGTGGAAGACAAGTATGTATTTATAATAGCTCAAAACAGTGGAAGATACATATGTATCTTATGATCATGTGAAGATGGTGTTTAGTAGTGCCTTAGTGTTATACTCTTATATCCAAAAGCCTGTGTGGTCCGAATGTCTATAGTTCAATAGTAGTGGTATTATGTTGTGGGAAAGATAACAATTTTATAGTTGAAGTTATTTGTACTTTTTCAGAGTGTTTTTGATTTGGAAATTAGGGTTGAAGGTGTGTTGTTACTCATACTGAAGGATTCAGGTTTTGGTCTTGGTTGTGGCATTCTCTAGTGACCCAAAATGTGTTCCTTGTGATCCAAAAATGGTGTCATCCAATGTTGCAACTCTTTTTAGTTGTTGATATGATTCAGAAATATGTTGTGGCAACTTTTGACGTGGCATGTTGACATGGCTTCTGATGTGGTGTGTGGATATTTTCATAGCGTGTGGAGGTTTGGTTACAAATAACATGTGGGCAATTTGCTTCTACACATTTGAATTATCCTTGGTAGTTGCTCTGGTTTATTGTGGATCTGACATTGGGCAATGTGTGACATGTTGTTTTATCCTTCTTTCTTCTAGGATGGATCATGCTTTCAAATTCAGGTCTGGGCGTTATATTTATTAATTGTTGAAGTGTCAGATTTAGGTCTAGGTCTTGTACTTAATGCTTATCTCTTATTCGTATGAGTTCATGTTGTATGGGACCTATGTGTTTAATGTTTATCTCTTTTTAGTTTGGGTCCTCAGTTTTGATGTTTTTGGCATAAGACTTATTTGATTTTTACTATTACCTTGGTTGACATGAAACTTATTTGTAAATATCTTTTGGCTTGGCCAACCTTGTTGCAATCTCCAACGATCTATCATGTATATAAGGATTGTTGGTGCTTTGGAAAAATGTAAGTGTAGTGTGTGAAGCAAGTGAAGTGTGTGAACCAGTGAAGTTCAACAATCAGTAGAGTAGAGTTCAGTGACAGTGGAAGAGAAGAAAAGATAGTAACAATTTGCTTCTAAGGTGGATAGTGTTTTGTATATTAGCTGCATTATCAGGAGAATCTATCTTTATCTACTTTGGAGAGTTGTATGTACTTTAAGACAATGAGTCTTGGGTACACAAGTCTGTTGTTGTATCTTGCTACTTTGGCAGTGAGCTCCTGTATGCAAGTCCAAAGTAGTGAGATCCTTTTTGTACTATAAGGCAACAATCCTTCTTATTTGTATTCATTTTTGTATTGGTAGTGAGCCTCTGGTTGCTAATCTGGAGTAGCGAGCTCATATAATCTTTTGTAATCAAATTATATAATTTAGTGAATTATTTTTGTGCGCAAGTGCTCACTGTGGTTTTTCCCTGTTTGGGTTTTCCACGTATAAATCTTGGTGTTCATGTGTTGCTAGTTTTGTTTTTTACTTGCATACTGTTTCATGTGCTAATTATTGAAGTTAGTTGTTGAGGTTTTGTTTTATGCTTATTCACCCCCAGAATCGAGAGTGTGTTTATCAATTGGTATCAGAGAAAGATTCATCTATAAGAAGCTTAATCGCTTGAGGTAGATTCAAGATGACTCAAAATTTACACTTTCAGGCTTTAAAATTTGATGGCACAAATTTTCCCTATTGGAAGGACAAGATGGAAGCATATCTTGAAACATTGCATACTGGTATTTAGGAGGTTATTCAAAGTGGTTTTTATCCTCCTTTTGGAAGACTTCTGACTACTGAAGAAGAAAGACAAAAATAATCAAATGTGAAAGCAATGACAATCCTTTTCAATAGTCTATGTGACACATCTTTTCGAAAGCTGAAAGGCTTGAAAGGTGCAAAAGAGATCTGGTATGAGCTGGTGCTAGTGTATGAAGGAGATTTAAATAAAAAACAAGCAAGATTGATGAATCTCAAACAAAAGTATGAAGTTTTGAGAAAAGCATAACATGAGAGTGTTGAAAGCTACATTTACAGAGTTACTGATGTTGTTGATGAAATCAGAGTTGTCGATGGACATCTAGAAGACATAGATGTTATACTCTAGATCTTACTAACCCTACCAAAGGAGTTTATACTAATTGCATGTTCAATAAGGGAAATCAAGGATCTAAGTCAATATTCAATTGATCAGCTTATTAGTTCACTCTCTGCATTTGAGATTGCAAAAGTAGAAAGAGAAAAGAGGGAGACTTCTTTCAGAGTTGTTGAAGATGTTGAACTAGAAGCGAGCAATATGTCAGAGGAAGCTGAAGCATATCTGTCAAGATGATTCAAGCAAGGTACTAGTGGATACAAAGGTAAGTTACCTCTTAAGTGCTTTAATTGTGGAAGGATAGGACATTTTCCAAATGATTGCAAGTATAAGGATTATCATAGTGAATCAGAAGACGAGGATAGAAAATTTAATCAAAAGAAAAGTGATTTGTGAAAGGATAAACTATAAAGGAAAAAATAAAAAGAGCTTATGTGCCACAGAAGAATATTTTTTTGAAGATGAGGATATTAATGAAACAATTGAGGAATCTTTGTTTTTAGCTATTTCTCAAAAAAGGGAGCAGATTGCTTTGTATGCTAAAGTTGTTGCATATGCATGGATTATAGATTCTGAATGTTTAAATCATTTGATAGGAGACACAAGAAGATTTATCAAGTTTGAAGAATATCATGCTGGAGTAATCAGATTTGAAGGAGAAGGAAATGCTCAAATCAAAGGTATAGGAACAATTCAATTGATGAAAACCATAGAATTGATGGTGTTTACTATGTTGAGGGTTTGAAATATAATTTGTTGAGTGCTAGTCAAATGTGTAAGAAAGGTGATGAAGTTATGTTCAAATGTGATAGCTATGTTATAAAAAATAAACAAACTGGTAAAAGGGTTGCAGAAGGTTTCAGGATTGCTGATAATATCTATTATATTGAAAATAAATGTGAGAATATGTATTTTCTAACTTAATACAATGGTAGATAGGGAGATGAAGTAGAAATGGAACTTAATCAAGACAAAGTGGAATCCACTCTATCAAAGAACAATGAGGAAAGATAGGCTGAATCATGTGAAGATCTAATAGAGATTGAATGGATTATGGTAGACCAAAAGAAAGAAGAAGACAATAAGGACATGGTAGACCAAAGGCAAATAGTAGATTAGAAGCAGAAAGAATACAAAAATGAAGTTGACTAATTTATGGTAGACCAAAAGAAAGAGGAAGACAAAAAGGACATGGTAAAGTAAAAGCAGATGGTAGAAGGTAAGAAGGATATGGAAGATCAAAAGCAGGCTGAAGACAAAAAGAATATGGTTAACCGAAAGTAGTTGGAAGATAAGAAACTAGAAGACCAAAATTAGAAGAAGAACAAAAAGAATTCGGTGCATGCAAAGGAAAGAAAGAGGACAAAGAATTGGAGATACTCTTTTATCATCCTAAAATGGAAGCACTTCCATTTTGGTAGGTTTAGCACCCTCTTTTAGTGCATTTACATGATAGATTTGCATTTAGGATGCATTTGCACTTGGAATTAGGGTTAGGATCCCGAGGATTCTCCTTGATTTCCTTCTCCATGGCTCTATTTTCTAGGTAGGACCTATGTATTGGTCCTCCTAGCCTTCATCACATCTCTTCTACGCCCCTGTGCCTGTTTCCAACATTCTGTTCTGTTTTCCCATCTTCCTAGGTCCCTGCCCGACCTGGGAAGACCGGTCTGAAACCTCAGGTCAGGTTTGAGGTCGACCTTGACCTAGGTTAGATTCGAGGTTGACCTTGACCTCTGTCGGGTTTTGGTTCCCATTTTCAAATTTGGACCATAACAAGGTCCTAAATCTAAAATTGGTCCTCGGATCCGAATGCAGAAGGGTTTTCATTCAAATTTAATTAAATGCATTTCCTCCTTAGTTGGTCATTGTGATTGGACCATGATTTGAGGTGAAATTTGAATCATGGGCTCTTGCATTGCCCTAGGAGGCTTACCTTGAAATCTCTATATAAGCACTCTCTTTTGCCTTCATTTGAATCAATCAAGAATATCAAGATGATACAACGATATGATGATGATGATGCAAGAATGCAAGAGGATGATATAGGAGGACAAGATATGATGATGCCTTAATACATGCAAGCATTTTTGTGGACAAGCCATGTGGACATTCATTGGAGCGAGAAAGAGTTCTTCCATCCTTCTTTGATCTACCATTTTCAACATTCAAGCATTCAAAAGATACAATCATGGGGGTAGCAACTATGGATTGTGAGTTTGGTAGGAGTACTTTAGCCTTGGGGGTTTGGTATGCTTTCTTTATCATATTCAAATCTATGCATTGCTCTCTCATTTCAATTCATGCTAGGGTTTCAATCTAGAGGATTAGATCTTGGCATTACACATTCAAAGCTCTTCCTAAGAGCAACCCACACACATATGCTATTACATCTGGCTATTCGTGGAGGTGGAAACCACCAAAACAAGGGTTTGACTAAGGCAAAACCCTATATAGCCACCCCAAAACACCATTTTCAGATATCTAGTCACTGTTTTGGGAGTTGCAGTGCAGATTTGGATACCCTTTTCGGCAAACTTTCGGGCTCCGCAAATAAAATTTCTGTCGGAGCAGTGTAGGTCAAGGTCGACATTTTGGGGTACAATTGCGCCCCGCATTTGGGTCAAGGTCGACCTGGCTCAGAAAAGAAAAATATTTTCCGGTTTTCTCTGTCTCTGTATTTTTGTTCCAGATCCGGGTGCATAATTTCCAGAAACTCAACACAGACATCAGAAAACAGGCTTTTCCAGATATGTTATATTGTGAGGTATGTATTTTATTCCATTATTCTTTTTAAATATTTCCAGATTTACACTCCTTATCATTACAATTAAATGTATTTGGTTAATAGAGGCATAGGGTATCTTTTATGTGCAAATCTTCATTGTTCAAAACCCTATCTAAGATCTCCCATTTTCCACCTTACATTTTGGTGAACCCGCGATAGACAACTCTTTCTTTTTGGTGTTAGATTTGCATCTTATGTTATATCTTACATGCATTTAAAAGTAGATTTCTTTTATGCTCTTGCATTTATATTTCAAAAATAAAAATCACAACATTTCTTTAAAAATATAAAAACATTTTTACATTTTCATGCTTGTAGTGCTACTTTGTGTTCAACATGTATGATTTTTTTTAATACTTTGATGAGGCTTTTATTGCAAAAGAGGATATATCCCCTAATGAGGTGCATGGTAGTGAGGATGACAATTCTTTGAATACGATCTCCATTGATCCTATTCCTATTTCATCCTCCTCCACAACCTCTTCAAATAACCTTTATCATAGGGTGTGTGCATGGTTACCTTCCTGTTCCACTATTTGCAACATTAATGCACCTAGAATGTTATATCCTAAACCTTTGTTGATAGTAAAAGGATGTCCTCGCATAAAAATTAAGGGTAAACCTAGAGATCCTTTGGATTTCTTTGACAACACGGATTTTGTTTCACATGCTTATCGCACACGAAATAATCCTCAGCCTACTGTTCCAGCTTCTTTACCTCCTTCTCAACCTGTGCTTCCTCAAGCACCTAAGTTACCATCTTCCTTTAAGGAGTATGAATTAGTTGAACAATTACGTGATGAAATTATTTTTCCATTAGTATGCAAAGGGAAACCATCGATAAAGTCAACACTGAAAGACAGGATAAGCACAAACCGACATAACAATATACAATGTAAACCAAAGACACAACATGTAAAGTGAAAACCGAAAATGGTAAAGTGGAACCTGACAAGAGAAAATCGACAGTGGAACCCGACGAGAAGAATATAGTTCAAACCGAAAGAGCAGAAACAGAGGAACCCAATAGAGCAAGGGAACCCGATAGACAGTTCAACAAAGGAACACCAAAAGACAGTCTAACTAATTTCAGAGAAAACCAAGCATCAGACACCGAAATTCAATTATATCTCGAGAAAAGTGTATTTGACTTCCACGTCAGATAAAACAGTTATACTCTATATTTAGAGTTTTGAATTGTTTTAAAACTATTTCTTGAGGGACAAGAAACATTATTGTAATTGTTTTAATCAGTCTAACTGATTAAAAACATGCAAACTAGGAGATCAAGGTCAAGTTGTAAACCTTTGATCATAGAGTTAGTTTTGTAATACGTGAAACTAAAAAGGTCAAATAGATGTGTAATCATTCATTTGAAAGAAAATGAGAGGATGAATGTAGCCAACGAGAACATCTATGGATCAGATTGAGAGTTTCTAGAAGCAGAACAACAAAAGATGAATTTGGTTATCAAGAACCAAGAACCAAGGCTACTGAGCAACAAAGGTATTAATAAATCACATTAGGTGATACTTTGTACATGTAAAATTTAATGGATATGTACTCAACAATACTAGATTGCATACACTCAGGTCAATGATTATTTTTGTCTGCATTCTAACGAGTGTAGCAAATTGAAGAAATCCTTTCAATAAAGGTGGATTTAACAATCCTATTGTAAATCATTTACCGAGTGCACACTAAACAGTGTTGCTAAAGCTCTTAAAAGAGTAGACCTTAACCAGTCTCCACATAATACTCCTAATAGGGTAGATCATCAGAAGTGATCAAATTGTAAGCCTTAATCGGCTCCTTCCAATCTGCAGATAGTGAAGTTTTTGTGGGTGTCATCACCACCATAGTTTTTACCTTCTAACAGGGGTTTTCTGCGCTACCATATCTTGTGTTATGTGTTATTGATTTCATGAATGTTTCTATCAATGTCTACATACAAGCTTACTAAGTTTATGAATTGATATAACTTACACAAAGATAGTATAGAACAGATGGTTGGTAATACAATTGATTACATAAAGGTTAAAGGATAAAAGAGATAAAAGTTTTAGAGGTACTGATTCACCCCTCCCCTCTCAGTACATACTTCTCATTATTTCCAACAATTGGTATTAGATCTAGATCTCTTATTTGGAAATTTTAAAGACTTAAGAGAAAAGATCATACAATGGAGAAGTACAGGCTTGACAAGAATATTGAAAATCAGAAGTTAGAGATAAAAATCTTCTATGAGTAGTACAAAGAAGAAAGAATCAAAATGAGAGAGCTACTGGATGAAAGAAAAGGTATGGCAACTCAGAACAATGAAAAAGAGTATCAAGAGGAAGAGATACCAGATCTATTTGAGTCTTCATGATCTACAACTAGCAAAGCATCAGACATATCAGACAAAAGAATCACAACCTTAAATGAAATCAATCAACATCTGGTTGGACAAGTAAAATCTCTACAAATCGGTCAAGAGACACAGATGGTAAGAATGATTGATGTCATGAACAATGCTAGAAAAGATGAGCAAGAAAGAACACTAGCTATTGATGAAAGAAGAAAGATTACTGAAAAAATATAAGAGAAAGAGTAAAAAATACAAAGACTTACTGAACATCATCACGAGATCACAAATCAGATTATTCTTATGAGTCAAGAGGCAAACATAATGAATACAGAACTCATTGAAAGAATAGAAGCTATTGGTGAACTAAGAGAAGAAAATGAAAAGCTAAAACATGAAGTAAGAATTCAACAACATCACAATGATATGACGAAGAGAGCTGAAGAAAGTACAAAAAGGATGGATGATTTTTTGGATGGACAAAGAAGAGTCAAAAATAATATAGGACTAGGTTATACCGAGAATGGAGAATCACCATACCAAGCTGATCCAAAGAATGTCTTTGCGAATCCAAGACAAAGAAAGCTGACATGCAATCACTATGGAAGGCCAGGGCACACATCAAATATATGCAGGAGAAAAATGAAAGGTATTCCTAAATCCACACCTTCATTCATAGGAATTTGTTAGAAATGTAACAAGAAAAGACATAATGCTTATGAATGTAAATCTGAGGTGAAACAACCAAAGAAGGAAACCTACATGGACAAATACTATCCTACTTGAAAAATGCATGAGCACACATCTCTTGAATGCAGGAAGAAGAAAAAGAAAGCATGGAAGCCTAAAGATCAAGAAACTACTTATCAACCGAAAAGAGTCGGTAACTCATATGTTTGGGATTACAACACATGGGCAAGCTGCACAACATGTGGTAGATTTGGTCACATAGTTGCAAAATGCATGAGACAATGGACAAGAAAGTCTAGGAGCTGGACTAACCCCGGAATGGAATGACTACACTCTCATAAAGTGGGTCATCTAAGAAAAGACTACAAAGACCAAATGACAGAGACCAACACCTTTCCCAATGGAAGTACCAATGAAGACATCAGGAAGATGAGGAACAAAATGTGGAGGAAATATACAAACACTATTGAAGCTGGACCAAGCAATGCAATTGGTGACACCTTATCCAATGGATCTGGTGACATCACCACTCCCACCTAATCAGAACAAGTAAGTATGGAACTGCATTACACCAAGATATATTTTTCATCAATTCCATTACACATAGTTAAAATACCAAATCAACATGATTAAAGATGCACTATGGTATTATAATTATGTGAAAACAATTTCATCGGTTAATACTTACCGAAATGCATCAGTGTACATACAAAGCTAAATTGTCTATACTTACCGAGAATCGTCGGTTAACACATAAAAGCTAAGTCACTAGTGTAAACTGAGATCCGTCGGTAATTATGAAAGTTGACATGTTGTCTTCGCCAAATACCGAAATCCCTCAGTGAACGTAATGAGTTAACAGCTGCCCCAAAGCATCACATTACTACCAAAAGTGAAGTTAGTGTATCAGCCGATGACTCCGTCTTCACACACTGAGAAGTGGTTGAGAACTAATGACTCGACTTAGGGAAAAGTGTATAAATAGACGACAGAAGGGTTTCGTTCTCCACACACCGAATTGAGCGACGAGAAAGAGCGAAACTAGAGCACAAAGTGACTAGATTGCAGAGCGCCTACAACTTGACTCCCTGCACTCCAAACATATTCCTAAGAGCTACCGAGGTTAAAGTAAGTACTAGCATTCACCGAAAAACTCAGTTTTCATTTACGGGAAAGCCCTAATTTCATAAATGATGGCAACTACATCAAGAACCTGTAAGATCAAGAATGATAAGAAGAATAAGGGTAATCTGATAAAGAATAGTACATGTGAGGAACCTAAGTATAAGATATGCCCAGAGGTTGCCTCACAACCCGAAAATGCTGGTGCATTCTTAAGAATACCAGCTAGGGTTTTGCTTGTCGAAGACGTGCGAGCATATATACATTGCAAAATAGCAGAAATAGGAGACCTGGAAGTTGAGCAAGCTTTCAAGAAGCTTTGCAACAATGATGACACTATCAAGGAAGAGCATAAACACATTGAAGTAAAAGGGCTCACAAATGCCCTACTATTCCCGAAGGAATTCAAAAATGAATGGATTCAGTTAGTACTGAGCAAGATACATGACCAAAAGATATGGCTAGATGAGCCAAAACCGATAACCAGGGATGTTGTACATGCTGTGACCGGTTATCTCATAAGCGATAAGGTAAAGGCACTAAAGCACCCGCCTAAAGCTGAAATTGAGAAGAATACATGAGCAACATGGGATGGAAGAGGACGAAAGGTATCCACCATCAACGATGATGAACTAAAATTTGGAGCATGTGTCTTAGGATACAAGTTCTTTCAGGCTAGAAGGTTGAACAACATTGCATCCAGAGCAGTGGATACAACATACAAGATTGTCAAGAAGGGGCTGCAATTGGATATGTCAGAACTTCTACTAAGACAATTGGATGAGAACATGAAGACAATAAGGACTGCAAAGTCCAACTCATGTAAGTTTGGTTCACTCATCATGTGCATATTTTTTTATTTTCAAGAATCCTTCCCATCCATAGGAAATGTCAAATGGGACACTACAAGACCAATGAACATATAGATCAGTGAGTTCATCAAATCACTAGGAGACAATTTTGAGTCAGTTATGGATGTATATTTTGCTGGATTCAAAGATAGAATGTAGAAGAAAGTAAGGATTCCAGAATAGTTAATATAAAAATTGAAGACTGACATATGTTTTATTGTGGACACTGACTACACCTACATCAAGCCAGATGTACCGAGTAAACCATGACTAGCTCCACTTGATTATGAGGTCAACATAGATCAAGCATCAAATGCTATTGAGGCATTGATAAATGAACCATTAGATAAATCACAACCAAAGTTTGGAACGTATGAGGAAGCCAAGGAAAGGATAAAAACTAGCTTAGTTGTGAAGAATATTGATAGGAAGAAAGACAAGATGGTTAAGAATTTGAAGAAAAGGTTGTCGGTAATAGAAGAGGAAACTGACAAGACAGAAGAAACTGAGGGTTAGTGATCCATCGGTGAAGCTGAGAAGGAGAGTGATTCGGAGTCCATAGAGTCAGATTCACCACCTCCACCACCATCAAAGAAACCTAGGACTACTGCTGCATCTAGGACCAGGAGTCAGACAACAAAGGATGCAAGTCCTTCATCAATAAAGAAAGGTCAAGTGAGGACCTACAAAAGAAAACCTTAAACCAAAGAGACCACATCACCAAAGAGGAGAAGGAAATTAATCCTAAATAAGGATGACATAGAGGACACAGAGCAGGATGAATCTGTCCAAACATAAAAGACTAAGATTCTTGAAACTATTGATGAGATATGTGAGTCAATTGCAAAAATAGGTGGCTTAACCGACACCAAGGTAAGAAAGTGGCTAACATTAGAGCCCGAACATCAGAACAAGGTTGAGGAAGAACTGATAAAAGCAGTGATAAAATTCAAATATGTACCCATACAATTTGATGACAAAATGCCTAAAGAACTCCATGACAGACTATCTGCTAGATGGACTTATGCATTAAAGAATGAGAAGGAGATAAGGGAAAAAGTTCTAGTTTCTCTTATGCCTACCGAATAAAACATGGAAGAAATCCAGGAGATGATGGAGAATCATGCAAATGAGTTCTCACCCAAGTTGAGATCTTATAAGGTTCTAGAGGGCATGCTTATAGAGCTTGAAAATGATTGTAACAAAATTTGGAGTAAAATACTCAATAGACCTACTGAGGGAGCAAGCCCTGAGAGAGAATTACCTCTCACCGATAAGCCTCAAAAGGATGATACTCAGGCTACCCCAGGGCACATACTGATAAATGATGCAGAGGATGTAAACATAGTAGAATTGGAGAAAGAAGAAAGCAAGGATATGATAGTTGCTGATGAAACATGGCCGGACAATAATGTGGATAATACTGTTATTAACATCACCGATGATCCTACCGATGAGGTCAAGGTAGATTAAAATATTAATCTTACATCATATCAGCCAAAGGAACAAGACACATCCATTGATGTTGCACAAGAAAACATACCAGGCCATATACCACTATTGATTCAAGAAATCAATGTCATCTCACAAAAGGAGAAGACCCCCGAGCATGATGCAAGCATTCCCGAGGATGCAGCAGATGAAGGAAAGAAAGATCAAACCGATGAACAAAATGTCATCGGAGGATAAAAAGATAAGGTTACAGATGGAGATCTAAATTAAAAAAATGGAGATACAACTGAAAAGGATGCACAAATGAAGAAAACCGATGAAGTGCCAAAGGACACCAGTGAAGGAGACAAGACCAAAGATGTCAATCCCAAGGACACCGAGAAGGAAGCTGCAGAAAATGTAAAGGTTGATGTGGAGACTTCTTCCCACAACCAACAGGCAGAGACTAAAACACAACACAAAGGCATTACTCCATCCATCACTTCATCTAGCACATTAGACCAAGCAGAGAAGCTAGCTATGGTTCTGCATACAGGTGCATCACAAAAGAAAAAGAATAAGACCAAGAAAAATAAGATGGAAGTCACACTAGATGAAATAATTGAAATACCAAAGTGTGACCCAACTACATTAGATTTTGAATCACTCCAAGAATATGGAGAAATATGCCAAAGAAAAGAACTGCAAGAAAATCTCAAGAAGGAGCACCGTGACTCCATAGTACTGGAGACCACAAGGGTTATCTTGAACCAGATAGTTCCCGATGTTGATATTGATCACAATGCATCAATCCTAGATCAAATTGTTGTCCTCACCGATGCCATCACAACACATAATGTTGATGCAGAAAAGGCTATTAAGGAGCGAGCAGAGCATAATTTTCAATATAAACTAATAGAAAAGATCAGCCAAGAAGTGGCCGAGAATAAGGTAAAGCTTTCAGAGTTAGCAAATGAATTAGATCCAATAATTTATGAAGCTATTTCCTTGATACAAAAATTGTGCACATTGGATAAATTCACTAAAAAAAATAGTGACAAGATAACAAAGTTAGATTCAGATCTAACTATAAGTGCTAAAGGATTAACCACAGATGACAATGCAATCAAATTGCATTTTGAGAAAATAATAGAGATAAAAAGGTTAAGGCAAGAACTGTGGGAAGCAGAATCTCAAATCACAGAAGAGGTTGCCGAGCTACAGGATCAACTCTTACCGAACCTCACACGTCTGCAACAACACACCAGTTCCGCAAGACAACTCATTGCCACCCCCGAGATGTTTGTAGCAGACAACATCTACGACATGCATGCCAAGATTACACTCGAGCATATGGATCTTGAGGAATTAAAGGTGAAATGAGAGAAGGTGATGGAGGATATGAAGACCTCTCACTCTCATATTTTTGATAATCTATAGGTATACACCTTTTCCCTTATTATCAAAAAAGCGGGAAACTAATATGTGACAAAAAGAACAAAAACAAAGAAAGAGGAAATGTCACAGTACAGAGAGATTGAATATGATATGTACATGATTTACAACATGGGGAAACTAATATGTATCATACTATAAAAGGATAGTATAAAGGCAAGTGTACATATACACATACTGACATATGCATAGGGGGAGTCATGAAATGACTAAGTAATATACATGGTGTACATACTATAGAATTTTTAAGTATTATGCACATATCAGTTTTTGATACTAATGTCAAAGGGGAAGATTGATGAAATTAGTATGCAAAGGGAAACCATCGGTAAAGTCAACACCGAAACACAATATAAGCACAAATCGACAGAACAATATACAGTGTCAACCGAAGACACAACTTGCAAAGTGAAAACCGAAAACAGTATAGTGGAACCCGACAGGAGCAAACCGATAGTGGAACCCAACGAGCGAAATACAGTTCAAACCGAAAGAGCAGAAACAGAGGAACCCGGCAGAGCAAGGGAAACCGATAGACAGTTCAACAAAGGAACATCGAAAGACAGTCTAACTGATTTCAGAGCAAACCGAACATCAGATACTGAAAGTCAGTTATATCTCGAGAAAAGTGGATCTGACTTCCACATTAGATAAAATAGTTATATTCTATATTTAGAGTTTTGAATTGTTTTAAAACCATTTCTTGAAGGACAAGAAACATTATTGTAATTGTTTTAATCAGCCTAACTGATTAAAAACATGCAAACTAGGAGATCAAGGTCAAGTTGTAAACCTTTGATCATAGAGTTAGTTTTGTAATACGTGAAACTAAAAAGGTCAAATCTATGTTATAAATAGTTGTGTAATCATTCATTTGAAAGAAAATGAGAGGATGCATGTAGCCAATGAGAACATCTATGGATCAGACTGAGAGTTTCAAGAAGCAGAACAACAAAAGATGAATTTGGTTATCAAGAACCAAGAACCAAGGCTACTGAGCAACAAAGGTATTAATAAATCACATTAGGTGATACTTTGTACATTTAAAAATTAATGGATCTGTACTCAACAATACTAGGTTGCTTACACTCATGTCAATGAGTATTTTTGTTGGCATTCTAACAAGTGTAGAAAATAGAATAAATCCTTTCAAGAAAGGTGGATTTAACAATCCTATTGTAAATCTCTTAACTGAGTGCACACTAAATAGTGTTGCTAAAGCTCTTAACAGAGTAGACCTTAACCAGTCTCCACATAATACTCCTAACATGGTAGATCATCAGAAGTGATCAAATTGTAAGCCTTAACTGACCCCTTCCAATCTGCAGATAGTGAAGTTTTTGTGAGTTTCATCCCCACCGCAGTTTTTACCTTCTAACAGGGGTTTTCTACATTACCATATCTTGTGTTATGTGTTATGTGTTATTGATTTCATGAATGTTTCTATGAATGTCTAAATACAAGCTTACTAAGTTTATGAATTGATATAACTACACAAAGATAGTATAGAACAGATGGTTGGTAATACAATTGATTACATAAAGGTTAAAGGATAAAAGAGATAAAAGTTTTAGAGGTACTGATTCACCCCTCCCCTCTCAATACACACTTCCCATTATTTCCAACATTACGTGCTACTCCCACAAAGATATCTTTATGGGAATTGCTTCAAACTTCTCCAACATATCATGAGGCATTACAAAAGGCTTTATCTACCCTTCTTGCTTCGCCTCCTAACCAAGAGAATATTAATTCCTTTTTGGAATGCATGCATACTATGCCTTCTGTACCTCCTATTGTGTTTACCGATGATGATTTACCCTCTGTTGAGGTGCATAATCAATATGATGCTCTTATGGTTGTTGTTTCTATTAATCAGAGTATCATTCGTAGAACATTAATTGACAATGGATCTTGGCTTAATGTTTGTAGCATGGATATGCTTAAGGCAATTAAGGCTGATCTTACAACTATTCAACCTGATAATGTCCCTATTCATGGATTTGATAATATTGCAAAGAAAACTTTGGGCATTATTACACTACCTCTTGAAGTTGGTCCAGTTATTCTCAATACACCTATTCATGTTATGCTTGGACCTCTCAATTATAACCTTCTTTTAGGTAGACCTTGGTTACATACTATGCATGCAGTTTCTTCTACTCTTCATCACAAGGTTAGGTTCATTTATAAAAATTTGATGTATACGCTACATGTGGATGATGCACCGAATCCTTTCTTAAATGCGAAATATGCTAAAGTTTTGAAACCTCTCCAACCAAGTAAAGAACCTAAAAAACCACTTGAGATTAAACAAACTAAAGCTCCATCTTCTTCTTTAACTAGGGATGATTGGGGAATGTTAGACTTTGATCCTTCTTTTATTGGAGAATATAAAGTTTCTGATTTGGAATTCATGAAACTACAAAGTGGGTTTGAAAAACAAGTTTTTGTTCCTTCCCCACTTTCCACAGAATTAAAAAGTAACTTTGTTGCTGCCTCAATGGATGAAACAATTGAAACAATAAAAATTGATTTCTATGACATTGTGACATACGCGGCTCCTTTAACTCAATCTGATATGGCCGATAGATATGGTTCTGGTTATCATCTGCTCAAGAAATCAGGATTTAATGGGAAAGGATGTGGTAAATACGAACAAGGTATACACGTACCTTTGGAAAATGAAATCTATGATTATACATATGGATTGGGGTTCAATCCTTACAAACAACCATCGGCTTTTCCTCTCAATGTTTATCATATATGTGGTGGACATTTGAAGTTGGTTAACCCACTCCTCCTTGCCATGGATCAAAAACCTATCTTGGATGTTTTTCCTGAAGATGAAGCCTTAGCGGATTTTTTAGGAGCTTATGAGGATCTACCTATTTTTCATCACAAAAGAAGGAAGCCCTATTTTCTAAACACAGAAGCCTATTTTGGAGAATATGATGAACAAGATATTTCTCCTTTACCGATGGATTCTCTGACACAAAGTAATTTTCTCATAACTGAGACAATTGAGGTTCAAGTGGACTTAAATGACTCTGAGAAAATGATAAAAATTGGCAAATGTTTGAATCAAGATGAACGTGATCAGCTGGTTTCCCTTTTACTTGAATATAAGGATATTTTTGCTTGGACATATTCAGATATGTCGAGTATAGATCCTAAGATTTTTACTCATAATATTGTTCTCAAACCAAATGCTAAAGCTGTGAAGCAGAAAATCTAAAAGATGAATCCAAGAATTGCCTTATTAGTTAAAGTTGAAATTGAAAAATTAGTGGGTGCTGGATTCATCCGCTCTATTGATTACTCATAGTGGATTTCAAACATTGTGGCTATTTCAAAAGGAGAAAATAAGATAAGAATGTGTACTGACTTTCGAGATTTAAATAAGACATCCTTAAAAGATGATTTCTCGTTACCTAATATTGATATGATTGTGGATTCAACAACGGTTCATGCTCTATTATCTTTTATGGATGGCTTTTCAGACTATAATCAAATCTTTATTCCTCCCAAAGATCAACTTAAGACCGCATTTATAACACCTTGGGGAACATTTTATTGGGTCACGATGCCTTTTGGATTAAGAAATGCAGGAGCAACTTATCAGCGGGCCATGACTTTGTTTTTTCATGATTACATTCATAAAATTATTGAAGATTATGTGGATGATATCTTGGAAAAATATATACAAAGAGGAGATCATGTTAGCATTTTATGACAAATATTTGAAAGGATTAGAAGTTACAATATGAGATTGAATCCTAAGAAATATGCTTTTGGAGTTGATTCTGGTAAATTATTAGGGTTTATAATCTCTAAGAGAGGCATAGAAGTTGACACTAAAAAGATTGATGCTATTGTTAATATGTCTCCTCCTAAGAACATTTCTCAGTTACGAAGTTTACAAGAAAAAATTCAAGCCGTTCGTCGATTTGTTTCCAACCTAGCTAATAGAACTGTTCCTTTTACTTCCTTGCTTAGAAAGGATACCACTTTCTCTTGTAATGAGGAATGTAAACAATCCTTTGAGAAATTTAAGGAGTATCTTGCCAATCCTCCTATTTTGCAACCTGCTCAATTTGATAAACCCTTTTATCTGTATACTTCAGCCACTCCAAACACGGTGAGTGCGTTGTTGGCTCAACATGATAGTGAAGGTAAAGAAAGACCTCTGTACTACATTAGTCAGACTTTAATTGATTATGAAACAAGATACACAGACTTGGAAAAACAATGCTTAGCTTTAGTTTATGCTTGTCAAAAACTCAGGCATTATCTATTAAATGTTGAAGTCAATGTGATTGTTAAATTTGATCCTTTGAAACATCTTTTCTCAAAGACTGATCCCTCTGGTCATCTTTCAAAGTGGGTGATGTTACTTACAGAATTTGATCTTAATTTTATTTCTCAAAATTTGATTAAAGGACAAGCTTTAACGGATTATTTGGCTGAAGCTCCTTGTCCTCATTCCGATACATGCTTTACTTCAATAGAATTCCCTGATGAAAGCATTCTAGCTATTAAAAAGGATGATGTTTGCGAATTAAATTTTGATGGATCTAGATGTAAGACAGGTTCTGGAGTTGGCATTATCTTTGTCCCTCCTACGAAAAAAATTATCCCTATGTCATATAAATTGACTTTTCCTTGTACTAACAAAATTGCGGAGTATGAAGCTCTTATAGCTCGTTTACTAGCAACTTCATCTCTCAACATTAAAAACTTAGAAATTTATGGAGATTCGCAATTGATTGTGGAATAGATTAAATGAGGTTATCAGACTAAGAATGATAAAATGACATAATATAGAGATTTGGCTCTTGATATTCTTTCACAATTCTCTTCTTATACGATTCAAACTTTACCTAGGAAAGATAATCGACATGGGGATGCCATGAAAAGCGTAGATTCTTTGGTTTGTCTTGAGAATAATGCTGAAGAATTTCAATTTACTATAAATAATTTTAAAAATCCTGTAATTTCCAATGAGGTTACCTTTGATTATTTCAATTTGCATTTGGATGAATGGTATTCTCATATCTTTCATTTTTTGAAAGATGGTACTTTTCCTGAATCGACAACAAGGAACATGCGTAATCATATTTGGAAGCTTGAAACACTTTATATCATTTTAGGAGATACACTTTACAAATTCTCTTATGATGGTTTGCTGTTAAGATGTCTTGGTAGAACCAAAATTCTGATAGCTTTGGCAGAAGCTCATTCTGTTTCTTGTGGAGGACATTTTGGTGGAAAATATTTAGTCAGTAAACTTCTTAGAATGAGATATTATTGGCAAACAATGGAACAAGACTCTTTCACGTTTGTTAAGAAGTGTCCTCAATGTCAACAACATGGTAATTTGATTCATGCTTCTGCTCGTGAGCTTTGCAATCAAGTGGCTCCACGGCCTTTTAGTATTTGGGGTTTTGATCTTATTGGAAAAATTTCACCGTCTTCTTCTCAAGGACATACGTACATCCTAACAACTACAGATTACTTTACAAAGTGGGTAGAAACTATCCCTCTCTGTTCAACTACTACAGATGTTATTTTTGATTTCATTCTTAACAATATTATAAAACGATTTGGTATTCCTTCAACGATAGTTTCGGATAACGGTACCTCTTTCAAGAATAAAGAATTCACAAAAATCTTGGAGAAATATCGAATTCAACATAGATTTTTGACTCCCTATTATCCTTAATCTAATGGTCAAGCTAAAGCATCAAATAAGGTCATTGAACAATTTCTGAAGAAAATAGTTAATAAGCATGCGAAAGATTGGCATACCCAACTTACCTATGCTTTATGGGGTTATAGGACTAGTGTTCGTACTACCACGGGTACTTCTCCTTATAATCTTGTCTATGGTACTGATGCTATTATGTCTTTAGAATTGGAAAACCTTCTTTACATGTTTCATTTCATGGGATAATTGACAAAGATACATTTCGAGAACAATGATTACACGAATTAAAAATGTTGGATGAACAACGAATAAATGCTTTGGAACATATAAAAGCTTATCATAAATCACTTCAGAAGCAGTATAATAATAAGGTAATTGAACGATCAATTTTAGTAGGTGATTTAGTGTTATATGAGAATCAAAGAAATGTGAATGTTTTACCTGGTGAAAAAGGAAAGTTTAGCCCTAATTGGCTTGGACCTTTTGTTGTAATTAAAGACTTTGGCTCAGGTGCTTACAAAATTGCTGATATGGATGGTGTGCCTCTTAAGGAACCTATAAATATTATGCATCTAAAATGTTATTATCCTTAGTACATCATTCCTTCCTTGTGTATTTATGTATTCCTTATAAAATAGTTA
Organism: Thuja plicata; assembly: GCA_018584345.1. Lineage (NCBI taxonomy): Eukaryota > Viridiplantae > Streptophyta > Pinopsida > Cupressales > Cupressaceae > Thuja > Thuja plicata. The sequence continues at coordinate 496,443 of MU227609.1, read as the reverse complement.
TGTTTGTTTTACAGGTTATGTGATTTTAGCGGATTACATTTGAATACATTTATACACATTTTTTTTTCTTTCTGTTAAGTTTTATGTTATTGATGAAAATATAGTAATCAAATACAAAACTAACTAGCAAAGAGAGTTTTTCATCCATATATATTATTTTGTTCTTTGAGTTTGATACATATGTGGCACAATGCCCTATCTATTACTCTCTCTATCTCTACACTCTGATGGTCAATGGCTCCCAGATCTCTCTGATCTATGATGTGAAGATGCAGATCTATGTACAATAGTCCATTAGTGGCTCCTCGACATGCTGAGATCATAAAAACACTCCTGTGATCTTCGTAGGTCAGCCATCAGCCTCTCCTCTCTCTGTCTCTCTACATAACCTCAGCTCTCGTTGGACAAAAGTAAAGATGTCGACATGCCTTCCGAGATCTCTGTGACCAATACAGAAATCTCTCTTGCTGGCTGTTAGTCGGTAGGATAGGCATGTATCCTTCAGGACCTCAGATACAAAGCTCCTCCACTTCGCTACGCTGGCTGTAGAATCAAAATATATTTATTTGTTAGCACTTTTTCTTCAAAAATTAAGTTAAATTTTTCAATAAAATACATGTCTTATACATGGTTCTCCCTCCTGGGTATCACTAAAGGGTCTAGATAGTGGGGGCATGGAGTGACTACTCTCTCCACGCTTTCTCTATCTAGGTCTCGGAGGTGGTGTCTCTGTATGGGTGCATGGAGGTCGTCGTGATCTCAGTGGTGTTTCCTGAACAACATACTCACCCGCACCCATACTACCTATCGGGGGCATCCTGTCTGCTCTCTGCTCCTCCATGGGATCTCCCTCGGAGGTGGGATCCTCCCCATCTTTGTGATCCTCCTCCTCCTCCTCCTTTGGTATATCACTATCTCGGTGTGTCCTCTTTGAAAGGTCTGGATCACCTATGGGATAGTCATCAGGGAAGATGGGGTGGGTTTCTGCCAGACTCCAGTATCTGATGTAATCCCTGTTGATACCTACTGGGGCTGCATCAAGGGCTACCTCTACATCCTCTCTCTTTCATCTATATCACTATCTATAATATCTTCTATTGATGGCCGACGTATATCACTGGGTCTCTGATAGTATCTCGTCAGATGTGCGTATTATGGTACTACTCTAGGGACCCCTTGTACAAGACCAAACTGTCTCATCACTTTGTCATAGTAATACAACATTACTATGTGACTGGGATGACCCTCTAGCAGCTTGCGTTGCTATGAGCGTCTCACTTGATGTCGTGTATCTGGTCACTCTGTCATACGATAGTATGGTCTCCATATCACATTTGTACATTGTATACGGTCTAGACGTACTCTCCAATAAAGGATATCTCCATACTCCCAGGCAACTCCCAGTGGATAAGAAAAGGCTCTAGGTGTGCCCACATCTACCATCATCGGATAACCCTGTGGTCATGTACATGTGAAGTGCTCAAATAACCAAATATACAAAAGTGTGCATACCGTGAGACTCTCTCGCCGATATGTCACCAACTGACATAACTCATGATATAGATGGGCTAGCATGTTGTGGCCCCATGCGAAGATAGTCATATCACTCTCCATCCTGTGTACGAGATGGGTAAAAGGTGCTGAAAATATTGTACCCTTTGTGTTGGGTACTACAACCAAAGAAAGTATACACAACATAACCCTCCGTACCAAGGGTTTCATACCTGTTAGTATAGCTGATAGAGTGATGTGTTCTGCTCGGGTTTGCATCTGTGGAACCCGTCATATGCAATACTTTGCATCTACATGAATATCCTTGGAACACTGCTATACTCTCGGTCTGACGGGCTCGCCTCAAACTAGAAGTTGCAAGATCTTGTATACATCCTCTAATGTCACTGTGATCTCTTCTGAGGGAAGATAAAATGAACATGTTTCCTCATTCCACCTCTCTATAAGAGTTGATATCATGGCTCGATGAAATCTCATCTGTGGTAGGACTGCTACCTAGTATAGTCCCACGTCTCTTTGTAGTTGTGTCTCATCCTCGTCTAACTCAGAAAACTTCTCTCTGATCAACAGTAGTGGCCCTCCAAAGGGGTGATCTCAGAGACAAACCAGGTCCTATCAGCACAAAGCAACATCATATCAAACCTCTACAATCAATAAACTATACATCCAACTTGACTAGGTCAAGGTCAACCTCACCCCAAAAGAGGACACTACAACATTTGGGGTCAAATTTTGACGCCAATTTGCGATGGCACTACCATTTGTGTGTGATTTTTGTATTTTTTTTCAAGTGCCCCCGACGCTATTGCAATAGCGACAATACCGTAGTAATTGCGACACCCTCTTGATTATAAACAAAAAAAAGGAAAAAGAAAGGCTCATTTATGATCGAGTTGTGCATGCGAGTGGAAGGAAACTATACCATTCTGCACGCGAAGAGGGTTCTTGTTGTATTGAATCCTGCTACCTCCGGGCTGGTTTGCAATTCATTTAGCTGGTTTCCTTCATGTTCCATTCTGTGCGCGAAGAGGGCTCTTGTTGTATTGAATCCAGCTACCTCCATGCCGGTTTGCAATTCATTCAGCTGGTTTCCTTCATGTTTAGGGTATAGCCACTACATACTCATTAACAAGTTGCCACCGCATACTCACCATTTGAGGTATGTCTTGTATACGCCGTAATGAGAACATATGTCGTAATATGCAGAAACCCTAGCTTAAAGAAAGTGATGCTTTGTCACAGGCAGTATGCCGGTGTTGTATCAATGAAGCTTTGACCCTATCTATTGAAGGTCAGATGCCAATGAATTTTGCAATGGTTGGTGTCTTTTTAAATGCCTCATTGAGGGATTGAACAAACTGTCTGGAACCTGGACATTCACGATCTTATTATCAATTTCAATATATGTCTTGTATTTTAGCCTTTGGTTAAGAGCATATTACATGACTAGAGGTGTATACCCTAAGATGGCCTAATTGATATTAGTCAATATGAGAAAATACGCCATAATGAGAACATACGCCATAATATATAGAAACCCTAGCATAAAGAAAGTGATGCTTTGTCACGGGCAGTATGCCACTGTTGTCTAGTAGGGAGGAAGTTTTAGGTGTCATAAATCTTATAGCCTTGAGAAATATGTTTGATACTTGCACCAGAGGTAAGTGTAAGGCCCCTAGTCAAGCTACCTGATACAAGGATAAAAATGTGTCTATGTTATAATGCATTAA
>MU227609.1:468204-480726 GCA_018584345.1 Thuja plicata | reverse complement strand
AGGTCTGGCCCTTAGGTCTTGTACTTTTGAGTTCTTCCTTGATCTTGCCACCCCTTACCAATATTTTACATATTTTGCATCTCTTTACGATACTAGTTTTAAATACCTTATGATTGATTTAGCTAAGCTATCGATTTAGCTTATCTTACGATCTTGTATGTAATAAACAATGAATTTTATATCATGCATCTAGTTGTGTAGCCGTATATACAGGTACAGGAAATAGAGAGACAACGAGAAGTGTATGGCTTGACTATGCACATGCGTAATTGTAGACGAGGATCAGTAATAGGGTGCCATGCATTGCTTAGATCCTTTGGATCTAACCCCATCTTGACCTTCCTTGCAGGTTCTGGATCATACAAGAGCATATTGGATTCAACCCCGGGTCAACACTTCAATGAAATTAAGTGAAAGGGAGTTCTCTAATCCGAAACCCCCTTTGGTGACGATCCTATGCAGTTCCACGCAACGCCGGTGGTTTATAAAACATTCTTCTTTGGTTGTTTCAAATTTTATAAACAACCAGGAAAACATATGGTGTTAGAAGGCCCAGATGGGCAGAAATTCAATGGTACAATGATGGTCTTATAAAGATAAACTGAAACTGGAATTTCAGCAAGGCTGGGAAAAGTTTGTGCAAAATTATGAACTGAACACTAGAAAATTCCCCATCTTCAATTTAGAATTATGCACAAACTTTTCCCAGTCTTGCTGAAATTCCAGTTCAAGTTTATCTATACAAGACCATAATTGTACATTGAATTTATACCCATCTGGGGCCTTCTAACACTGTATATTCTACGTAGCTGCACGTGCATTCTCAATTCAGAGTGGAAAAATCTTATTTTGGAGGAGGGAGAGAAGCCAAAAACATAAAGAACATGCACATAAACACGATAGCTGGGAAACATAAATATAAATATCACAACAGTTGAGAAACATAAATGTAGATATCATGGTCACAATTGTTTGGAGACAGAACATAATTCAGTGGTATACCAAGACGATGCAACACAACCACTACTCCTCTAGTTCGAAGTTGGCACTACACGATCCAAAAACCATAGATAAGGAATAAATTTAGAGAGCAGAGGTATATTATTTCGGTTGTTATGGTCCTCCTCTGCATCTCTAAATTTATTCCTTATCTATGGTTTTTGGATCGTGCAGTGCCAACTTAGAACTGGATGAGTAGTGGTTGCATTGCATTGTCTAGGTATACCACTCAATTATGTTGTCTCCAAATAATTGTGACCATGATGCCTACATTTATGTTTCTGAGCTGTTGTGTCCTAGGATCCCTTATGCCCCTTTATGACCCTTTACGATCCCTAAGAATACATGTTAGGGATCTTAAAGTGTCGTAAAGGGTCATAAGAGACTCCTAGGAGGGGCTAGATGAGCTTCCACCTTCACGTGGTTGGCCTTGTTAAGTAGAGAATGTTAAACTTTTCTCAAAACAAAAAGAAGATCAAAATATATTTTTTTTAACAATATTTCACACCGTCGCAATGTAGAGGCTTGTGGTAAAATATAAGGTGAAAAAGCAAAAGTACTGCCACATCCATTGAAGTGGGGATGGAATTATGTACATATAAAGATTTAGAGACATAAATAACACATTATTTAGACAATTAGTGGGGATTCTTATTTGTTTAACTATAACTATGAAGCAATTGTATAAGTTTTGTTACCATTGATGATTTGAATCAAACTTTATGACTACTAGAAAAACATTTCCAAGGGATCATAGATACTCTATCCTACCACAGACACGTGAGCGTTCCTTATCATAGCCTTAACACAAGCTCAATCTCATGAGGTTTTAGTGGACCCAATTGATCTAGATTGACCAATAACAACTTTTACTTTCTACATTGAAAAAGTACCATATCTCTCTCTTCAAGGGTGGGTTATTCATTACTACCATGTCATGTTGTATTCAGTTGTATGTTGCTCTAATTGTTTATTGTCTACTATGCAATCTTTAGCATATGTATCAAGTGACTCATGTGACTTATGTAAATCTTTAGAGAGAAATGGCATTGATACCCTTTGGATAAAGAGGATTGATACCACTTCTACCATCCTTTAAAAGACTGGCTTCAAAAGTTATAATACTTTATACGGTAGAAGTTTTTCAGCACTCATGTGTTATGGAATTTAATGAGCATGTACATATCCCAAATAAAGCATATGAAATCATGGTTCCAAAATTAGTAAAACCACAATTACTGAAAATAGCGACAGTAGGACACTGAACTCTTAAAAACTGTAAAGAGACACTAAAAAAATGCATGCGACGTCGAGCCGTCGGTAATTGCCGACGGTTCGACATCATATGCATAGCAAATTTTCCACAGCTCTGTCATTATTTTGACACTCATTTAGAGACAGTGTTGCGACACCTAGTCATCGCTTTTTCATACGTGCAATGAAACTGCTATACATGCGATGTTGGGCCGTCAAAAAATTACCGACGGCTCGACGTCGCACGTATGGAAAATTCATCGCAAGTCTGAAAAAATGACAGATAACATGCGACGCCTATGTGTCGTAATACAGACAGACGGTATGCGACACATACATTTTGTAATAGCGATGCCTACGTGTCATAATAACGACAGCTAAAATAAGTAACGACAACATGGTAACTATCCTAGCTAGCTCGTATTGCGACGGTTAGTACCATTGCAATAACGACAGACAGTGCAACCATTGTTAATTCTGACACCAAAATTGCAACACTGGTCTCTATCGCTAGGCCGATGGTAGAGTGTCAGAAAAGCGATGCATAGACGTCAAAAAGAGGCCTCAAATGTACTAGTGGGATATGGACCTCCCCAGTTCATGTCAACCTTTATGGGTTAGGGTCTAACTTTCCTAACAAAATAAGAAATTGAGATTACAGATTTCAAAAACAAGTGAACTTACCTCGGGAAGCAGTTGTCCTATGGCCATGCACTATCTTAGGAGCTTCATTTGTGTCACTTGAAGTTCTTCTCTGATTTTTATCTTGCTTTCTCTCCTCAATTTTTCAAATGGTAAGAATGAGGAGGTATGTGATCTATTCCCTTATTTATAGATAGAAATTAGGGTTTTTGTGAGGATTTTTAGGGTTTTTGTTAGGGTTTACCTAGGTTAAATTCAAATTTCCTTTCATATTCTTTTAGATAGACATTCAGTCTTTTCATCATAACTTGAGTTTTGTAGCTCCATTTTTAGTGTCGTCTACGGTGTTGGAATCATGATTCAGCTATCGAACTCCTTGAGTCAGTTTAGGAAGGTTTAGGTTCCTACTAACTAGTTTAGGAAAATATTTTTCAACAAGGTGCATATCCAATGTATAGGACTATCCTTATCACCCTTTTTCACCCTTAAGAAGTAGAAAACCAAAAAAGGGGGGCATAAGGGGATCTATACACTTCTCAATCTCATATTAGTAAGTCTTAGATGATTTATGGATTTTCATTAACCTTGTGTGCTACAAGTTGCTGGTACTATCGGTGGGGTAAATGTATCATCTAAGATAAAGTGCGGGCTAAATGTATCATCTTAAAATGGAAGCACTTCCATTTTGGTAGGTTTAGCACCCTCTTTTAGTGCATTTACATGTTAGATTTGCATTTAGGATGCATCTGCATGTGGAATTAGGGTTAGGATCCTAAGGATTCTCCTTGATTTCCTTCTTCATGGCTCTATTTTCTAGGTAGGACCTATGGATTGGTCCTCCTAGCCTTCATCACATCTCTTCTAAGCCCTTGTGCCCATTTACAACATTCTATTTTGTTTTCCCATCTTCCTAGGTCCCTGCCTGACCTGGGAACCTCACTGGCATTCTATGTTGACCGCCCTGAAACCTCAGGTCAGGGTCAAAGTCGAACCTGATCTAGGTCAGGGTCGAGGTTGACCTTGACCTACGTCAGAGTCAAGGTCGGTCTTGACCTTTGTTGGGTTTTGGTTCCCACCTTCAAATTTGGATCATAACAAGGTCCTAAATCTAAAATTGGTCCACAGATCCGAATGCGAAAGGGTTTTCATTCAAATTTAATTAAAAGCATTTCCTCCTTAGTTGGTCATTGTGATTGGACCATGATTTGAGGTGAAATTTTAATTATGGGCCCTTGCATTACCCTAGGAGGCTTACCTTGAAATCTCTATATAAGCACACTCTTTTGCCTTCATTTGGAATCAATCAAGAATATCAAGAGGATAGGACAATATGATGATGATGATGATGCAAGAATGCAAGAGATGATATAGGAGGACAAGATATGATGATGCCTTAATACATGCAAGCATCTTTGTGGACAAGCTATTGTGGATGTTCATTGGAGAAAGAAAGAGTTCTTCCATCCTTCCTTCTTTGATCTACCATTTTCAACATTCAAGAATTCAAAAGATACAATCATGGGGTAGCAACTACGCATTGTGAGTTTGGTAGGAGTAATTTAGCCTTGGGGGCTTGGTATGCTTTCTTTACAATATTCAAATCTATGCGTTGCTCTCTCATTTCAATTCATGCTAAGGTTTCAATCTAGAGGATTAGATCTTGGCATTACACATTCAAAGCTCTTCCTAAGAATAACCCACACAAATATTTTATTACATCCGGCTATTCATGGAGGTGGAAACCACCAAAATGAGGGTTTAACTAAGGAAAAACCCTATATAGCCACCCCAAAACACCATTTTCAGATATCTACAGTCGTTGTTTTAGGAGTTGCAGAGCAGATTTGGATACCCTTTTCGAAAAAAATTTGGGATCTGTGAACAAAATTTCCCTTGGAGCAGTGCAGGTTAAGGTCAAAATTTCGGGATACGATTGCGCCCCCACATTTAGGTCAAGGTTGACCTGGCTTAGAAAATAAAAATATTTTTGGGTTTTCTCCGTCTCTATGTTTTTGTTCCAGATTCGGGTGCAGAATTTCCAGAAACTCAACACAGACATCAGAAAATATACTTTTCCAGATCTGCTATATTGTGAGGTATGTATTTTATTACATTATTCTTTGTAAACATTTCCATATTTACACTCCTTATCATTACAATTAAATGTAAGTGGTTAATAAAGGCATAGGATATCTTTTATGTGCAAATCTCTATTGTCCAAAACCTATCTAAGATCTCCATTTTTATACCTTACAACTCTTATATTCTTTCTAAGTACTCTCCTTTTGATGGTATTTGTTTTTGTTGCAAAAGTGTAGAACATAGAGTTAATGAGTGTAGAAGTTTGAAAAGGAATTATGCTTTCAATGGAAGATGCTATCATTGAAATAAGTTAGGGCATAAGATGGTTCAATGTAGAAGTAAAATGAATTATAGTACATTGAATGTGAACAGAGATGTCAAGAACTTTAATGGATACTGCCATGGTTGCAATGGATATGAACACAAAAAAGTTGAAAGTAGTATAAAAATCAATGTCATGAATAATAAAACTACTAAAATGAAAAAGGACGGTATGATTTTCTTAAAATTTAACAAGAAGAGACATATTGCAAGGTTATGAAAGGATGAGCTAATTTTCTATAGATGTGAAAAGATATGACATTTTGCAAGGTCTTGCAAGGATGGTCGTCAACAGTTTGAGAGCGTGCACAGCTTGGAGAGCGAGTCAGGACATACCAGCGGCCCACGGACGCAGGATCACCGGTGAGTAGTCAAGGACCTCTTAGTCATTTATGCATTTAATGTTGAATTTTACATTTATTGTGCCCAAAATGCGATCCAAACCAGCCCATAATGCAGATGGTGATCGATCGATCACCATCTTCGCAGACGGCTGATCGAAAATCAACATTTGCACAGATGGAGATCGTACGATCGTAGTTTGCAAGGGCAGGGGGAGAGAAGAAAAGGGGGCGAAGACAATGGAGTAGATATGCCACCATCTGCGCCTAAAAGAGGCAGTGACCTAAACTGTCATCTTCGTAGATCGACGTCTGCGAAGAAATGTTGTCTGTGTGGGTCAACCGACGTCTCTACCGATTAACCTTATAACAAAAGAAAAGGGAGGGAAAGGGATCCAGGGGCATTTTTCAATGCCCCAAATCAAATCAAGGGCATTTTTTGATGCCCTAGATCAAGAAAGAACGCTATCTAATATCTGACATGGGTATTTGGTGGATATAAGAGGATATGGTTTCTTTCAAGGTGAGAGAGTGCTATCATGTTACTATGGCACTATTACAGGAGCTGATGGCCGAGGAGTGGGGATTAGTCACGTTGTGAGAGTTAGAGCATGTTCAGCTCTGGCCCCACTTGAGAGCACATAATGTGCTTATGTCAGCATTGATTGAGAGGTGGCATAACACCACCTCGAGCTTTCAGTTCCCCACAGGGGAAGCTACTATTACTCTGCATGATGTGTGGAGGATTTATCCAGTGCCAATTTGGGGGCTGATACTCGAGTATTGCTTCGAGGGGTCAGAGTCATACATGGAGATGGCCTTCGGGAGGGTGTACACAAATATTCCTATGAAACGACAGTGGATGTCATGGGAGGGGGCCATGGTGACATGACCATGATTGTGACGGGTGGCACTTTATTTGGCAGGTTTCATTGGAGGACAGATGATGTCAGATCATACACGGAAGGGATTCCCTATCGGCTAGGCATGGGTTTTGAGCAGTAAGGTGGAGGATGGACAATAGTATTGCTGGGCTTATACCATATAGGGACAAATTTACTATGATCTGCACATGTGCACCTACCGTAAGGGTAGGGCATTAGGATTGGGTTGTAGTTTGTTACTGGTATGGGCATGGGAGCATATAGCTTTCATATGCCCAATTCGCACATAGGAGACTAGGCAGGCTTATGAGCCATTTGCATGCAGATATAGGCCACCTATTAGCTATGAGTCTACAGACTTGATTGGATACTAGCACTAGACATTAGATGAGATGGGTGATATTCAGTGGGCATCGTATGTAGGGTGCGAGACATGGGGCCATCAGGTCCCACAGAAGGATGGCAATGGATACACAGAGGATGATCATTATGACTCCTATTATCTAATATTTATATAGACTGATTGTTGGTTGATAGGACATATGTCCTATATGATAGCCAGGTACATGTCGTCAAGGGTACAAAGGCAGATGGTACAGGTGTAGGAGGCCATGCTGGATGGATATCCTCATCCTTTGGTGACTCAGGAGGTGGGCAGCATCTGGGGGATGGAAGTGGACTTACAAGGAGCTCGGGGGTCATGGATGGGCATGGAAGAAGTGACATGGGTGAGAGCTTGAGAGTCGTTGCATGACGTTAGAGTAGTACCAACATATGCACAGTAGTGGGTGACTCATAGGTCGATCAGACTGACGGTTCCTAGGGTAGTGAAAGAAGATGAGAAGCTTGGGGAGGGAGAGGAGGGAGGAGGACAGGATGGTGACGATGATGATGAGGAGGGAGGAGATGGAGGAGATGCTGGGGGGAGGAGAGTTCATCCTAAGGTAGTCATCATGAGGCAAAAAGGACAGGTGGAGATACCGGCAGGGAGGCAACCACCAGTTGTCCCAGACATACAGGGATAGGCATAGGGACAGGGGCCACAGGTACAAGGGCCATCAGGACAGGGACAAGGATAGGATCCATAGATAGGGTATGTAGCCCAGGATGTTCATGATACTTTAGTGGCAGAGCGGGATAGTCTATGGACTGAGGTTGGGAGAGTGTAGGGACTACTGACTATATCTCAGGCGACTGAGAGTAGCGCACAGGAAGAGATCTTGAGACTACAGGGAATGTTGGCCACCTCTCAGGCCACAACTAGTAGTTTACAGATGGAGCTAGCCTGAGTATAGGGGGCTTTGGTAGCAGAGATGAAATGAGGGGATGGTGCACAAAGTTCTTTGGAAAGTCTGCAAGCATGGGTGGATAGAGGAGAGTTTGGGATGGGGGGATAGGAGAGGAGCTGGCAGCTATGTTAGCACAAATAGTAGCTTTGACAGCGCATCAAGATGTTGTGTAGATATGGATAGAGACCTACTGGGCAAAGCGAGATGTAGCTTGCCAGGCAGGCACAACTGCAAGGCTGGGATAGGTGCTAGCAGGTGCATTTGTAGCACAAAGGGATGCTAGCAGGAGAGGACGTGAAGCCGTATATTACATGGGCCTATATCAGATAGTCATGCCAGAGGGACAATGGGAGCCAACATACTCAGAGAGTTCTACATCCCAGAGTACAGGTTGGGATTCCCAGGGATCAGTTGGGTTACCACCCCATTCTAGCAGGGGTGCAAGGCCATCACAACCACTGTGATGACTCTTTCAAACCATTTTTGATACACATGTTTGCATGACATTATGCGACATTGATATATGATGGACTTTATATCTATACATAGAATTTTATGGTGGTGATCTATTTTATGTTGTGATTCTATGTGATGTTTATGCATGATGTATATGATGTGTTATGACTCTATATGTATATGATGTTTATGACTGACATGCAGGATGAGATGAACTTATATGATTATGTTGACCTGTTTGTGATGCATGAATGAGATGCATATGATGATTATGTAAATTCTTATGTATATTATGTGTAATGATGCAATGTGATATATAAATGAATAATGAGTAATGAGTAAATGTGTAATTAACATTAATGATTAATGACTAATGAATGGACTTAAATGATTAACAATGAAACTATAATGATGAATGAATTAATGAATTTAACAATGCAACTATATTGATAAATGAATGGATGTAATGGAACTATAATGATTAATGATCAATGGATTAACAATACAACTATAATGATTAATGATTAATGGACTAAATGGATAATGATTAATGTACCTAATAATATAATGTAATGAAATTGATACATGCAACAACTAGATGAATGCAAATGCAAAATGGAATATATGAGGACATTATTTTTGTGTGTATCAAATAGGTCTAATAGAATCACTTAGGTAGCTGGATAGGGCGAATAAACAGAAACCTTGCCAAGAGAAAAATGCAAAGTGCAATATGACCTAGCTAAAATGCAATCCTAACTAAATGATGACAGTGGGATTTATATCGTGTTAATGTTGGAGAGCACACCCTAGTTTGATTTTGAAAAAGGAGGTATGCACCATGTGCTAGAAAACACAAGTGACATGGTTCCTTTGCGTGGACTAGACTCTCAGACAAATAGGTTTCTAGGAACAAGGATGCAAGATATCAGGTATGATGAGACCTATTAAATGTTTCTCATGAGGAGACACAATACACCCAGATCTTTTTAGGGATTTGGGATGCATGAATCCTGCCCCAGTGAGGCATGCATAGTCATAACTGAACATCAAACATAAATGCACTAAAAATCTATGATAAGAAGATCATATCACAAATGACATGTATCTCAATAGGTAATCACAGTAACAAACCAAGATATTAAAGATCGAGGTTGTCATGAGGACTCATTGAAACACAAGATAAAATCAACAAAAAGACATCCTGACCAAGCGGTCATTGAGTCCAAAAGTTCTTGCCATTAACAAATTTGATGTGAGGATTGATAGAAGAGCCGACACCAGAAGGATGCATCTTGATGGGCCAAAGATTGAAATGGGAATTTGCTTGCAATTGTTTGTGGATAGAACGAAACTAAGAAAGTCAATCTGTTTGCTGATTTGGTGAAAAACTGTTGTGATCACTGTGTCTGGAATAAAGCTCAGTGTTGATGGGGTAAGCTTAGTCGTGTGGGAATGTGATTTTATTATGGAAGTGGAAAGCGGTCAGGGGACTACATGTACATATATGGGTAATGAAGTTATTATGGAAGGTGATGGAGGTTGTATGCAAGATGGGGGAGACAGATGGTGGATCTAACTACACATGGCGCCTAAGATAGGTTTTCACCATGGTACTTATCCATTGTGCCACCGAAGTGGTTTTCACATATGGGCAAATTTTATTTCTCTTTTTCTTTCTACTTTTTTGATACTTTTTCACGCTTTTATATTTTTATATTTTTATGCTTTTTATATTTTTTATATTTTTTTGCTTTTTCTTAATGTTTTTGGATTTTTCTATTTTTCTAATTTTTTTTGGATTTTGATAGTTTTCTATTGTACAACGGACTGCTGAAGGGTCAAGCATAGAATCGCTTGAGATGCAAAATATTTACAGGATCAGGGATTGGATCTCCCTCTAGTGTAGCAATCTAATAAGCGTCGGATCCAAATTTTGTTGTGATTATGAAGGGCCCCAACCAATTAGGTTCAAACTTTCCTTTCTTATCATGGTTTTGGAGGTTCTTCATATTGTGCTGCAGAATGAGGTCACCAACCTCAAACTGACAAGGTTTGATCCTTTTATTGAACTAAAGGTGGAGGTGATTTTGATACACATGGAGGTGGTTTAAGGCATTGAGGCATCTCTCATCAAGGAGTTAAAGCTCTTGCAAGATAGAAACTCTATATTCTTCTTTGGACAACAGATTCTTGAGAGAAATTCTGAGGGAAGGGAGCTCAATTTAGATGGGTAGAATAGCCTCAGTGCTATAAACAAGGGCAAAGGGAGTGGCTATAGTAGGCATACAGATGGAAGTGTGGTAGGCCCAAAGGGTACAATTAAGGTGAAGGTGCCAATCGCAGCTAGCTTCATCGACTATTTTCTTGAGGATTTTGAGGATAGTTTTATTTATAGCCTCTGCTTGACTATTACCTTGCAGGAAATGCTTGGAAGAGGTATGGTGGGTAATGCTAAATTTCCTACACAGCTCTGTGACATCCTTGTTTTTAAAAGGTCCTCTATTATCAGTAACAATGTCTTGAGGAATGCCATAGCGACAAATAAGATAGTTCAAAATAAACTTTGAGATCTTTTTTCCAGTGGTGTAGGTGAGAGGAACAACTTTGCCCCACTTGGTAAAGTACTCAGTGGCAGCAAGGATGTATTTATGGCCATTGGAAGAATTAGGGAAAATATGGCCAACGAGGTCAAGTCCCCAACGGGGAAAATGCCAAGGGGTGATGGTGGGCTGAAGGGATTGGGAGAGAGTGTGTATCAAATCATCATGTTGCTGACAAGGTACACATTTCTTCACATAGTTATAGGAATCTTGTTCCATAGTAGGTCAGTAATATTTAGTGAATAACAACTTATTGGCCAAAGTGAGCCCACTAGAGTGAGCCCCATAGATTCCTTGATGTACTTCCTCCAAGGACATTTGTGCTTCATCAGAATTCAGACACCTTAGAAGAGTTCCATCGAAATATTTTCAAAATAGGGTATCACCAAGGATTATGTAATGGGAAGCGTAGCGAATGAAGGTTTTACATTGATTGGGGGTTAAAGAAAGTGGGGTATGTCCATCATGAAGGTAGGAGTAAGTTTCTTGGTACCATGGGGAATTAGGATCATTAATTTCACATACCATTTTAGAATTTGGTTTGTCACAGGCAGGGACCGTAAGATTATAAACAAGAAACTCACACCGTGTACTATGCTCTGGCATGGTGATCAGGGACCCGATAGTAGCCATTGGGTTAGCTGCTTTATTGTTTGTGTGAGGGATTTGCTGGAAGACCAATTCAGTGAAATGTTATTTGAGGTCCTCGATTGTACGGTGATAGGGAAGCAACTTATCATCCTTTTTTTGATATGCATTCATAACTTGTTTAATAACCAATTATGAATCACCTAATACCAACAAAATGAGAATTTTCCATTGTATGACCTGATGGAGTCCAAGTACAAGGGCTTCATATTCTGCAATATTGTTTGTACAAGGAAATTGTGATTTATAAGATTTAGGGATGAGATCCCCTTGTAGCATAACAAACAAGATTCCTGCCCCTGATCCTTTCTGAGTAAAGGATCCATCAAAATAAAGTTTCCATGGGGTACTTGGGGAAAGATTGAGGAATGATTCATCTGGAAAATCTATGGTTAGTGGATGTTTACCATCAACAGGTGCTTCAGCTAAGTGATTTGCAATAACTTGTCCTTTTATAGCTTTTTGATCTACGTAGACAATATCAAATTCACTGAGGATCATAACCCATTTTGCAGTACACCCAGTGAGAGCAGCTCGTGACAAAATATACTTGAGTGGATTAATCTTGGCAACAAGTTGAATCTTATGATTGAGCATATAATGTCTCAACTTCTGTGTGCAAAAGACAACAGCTAAACATGCTTTCTCAATGAGGGAATAATTCAACTCATAACCAACAAGTGTCATGTTGAGATAATAGTTTTCTCGCCCTTTTCCAGTATCATCCAATTGTGCTAAAAGGGATCCCAACACAACCTCTGTAGCTAATATATACAAAATCATAGGACGGCTAGCAACAGGTGGCACCAACACAGGTGGATTAGCCAAATATCCTTTTAGCTTCTCAAATGCATTTTGACATAAGAAATCCCATTGGAATTGTTATACACTAAATTTGCGCCTCTGATCTCAAGCTCTCTTGGTCTTGATAATCCAGTATAACATGGGAATCATCTCAAGGTTGTGGGACCTTATGCTAACCGAGATGAGACCTCCAGGTTCT
>MU227609.1:419678-446907 GCA_018584345.1 Thuja plicata | reverse complement strand
TATGAAACTAGGGCACAATCTTCTAAGGAGGCCTACATAGGATAATTAAATCACCATTTAAGCCTTTACCCCTAGGAGAGGACCTATATTAAATATAATTTAGGAATCGATGCTTCAAAACCTGAAATAGCCTACCCGGAAGCGGGAAACAACTTTTGCAAAGACCAACATCTGGAAACTGAAAGTTCCCAGGATTTGGACCTTGGGACAAGGTCAAGGTCGACCCTGTCCTAGGTCAGGGCCAAGGTCGACCCTATCCTAGGTCAGGATCGAGGTTGACCCTATCCTAGGAGGTTGACCCTTTCCCTAAATCCCAGAAACACAGGTCTGTGTCCCAGAATGCAGAAATCAGGACAGAAAGGCAGAACAGGGGGGGAAGCCATGTCAAGATCAGGAACCCAGTCAAGGTTCTTGTCATGACCCCAAACCACTTACTCGAAAGGCTAAACAAGTCTAAAATAGAAGTGCTTCCATTTTCTGACTATACAGTATCATGTCCTTTGATGCGATGATAATCACAATATTCATTATCTCTATACCAAGCGGGTTTGGGTTGATTCTCATCGAAAGGCCAAGTATTTGGATAGATTATCATTCCTTGATCCACAAGTTGTTTAAAGATCATGTCTAGGGGTTCTGGTAATGTTGTGAATTGTCATTGTTGCCAATTTTTGTTATTGTCATTATTGTTGTTGTTGTTACGGGGGAACGAATATGATTGGTTGCGCAGTTGTTGTTGATTGTTATTATGATTGTTGTTTTGATACTGATTTTGATTTTGGTTGTTCTAATTCTAATTTTGATTGTTGTTGCGATTTTGATTTTGATTCTGATTGTTATTGTGATTGTTTTGATTATTATTGTTGGATGCCTGAACATTTTGATCATGTTTAACATCAGTCACAACATCATTGACAACTCCATTGTTTTTACTCTGGAATTTCAATTTTTCATTGTTGGAAGGAGTATAATGTTTGATGCTACCTTTTTACAAAAGGAAATCTTCAATATCTTTTCCCTTCTTGACAATGGATTCAAAGGTGTCAGGTGAAGCCATTTTCATTTGGAAGGACATCTCGGAGATCAAATTCTTTGTAAAGATGTCAATTAAGTGACTATCAGGTATTTTCCATGGCATGCGATTTGCAATATGTCTCCATCATTGTATGAAACTAGCAAAGGTTTCCCCATTCTTTTGTTTAGTATTGCACAAATCATTGAGCGTTGATTGATGTTCAATCTTATATGAATAATATCCAACAAAATTCTCTCCAAGATCAGAGAAAGTAGAGATTGATCCATAAGGAAGGGCCATGAACCATTTTAAAGCTGTGCCTCCAAGACTCCTAGTGAAGAGTCTTTTTAGGTAATTTTCATTATAGGAAACTTCTTGATATGCGATGTAAAATTCTTTGAGATGTTGTAGAGGACATGTTTCACCTTTATATTTCTCAAATTTAGTCATCTCAAAGTTTGGGGGGAATGGTTGCATTGTGATGGACTTGTCAAATAGATAGGGACAAATCTCCTCAAAAGAAAACTCTTTTTTGCCCCCATTCTGTAAACCATGCACAAGACTTTTGAGTTTTTTAACGTGTTGGGCTAAATCTGGAGCATTATGCAGAGTAAATGGTGGCACATAAGCATGTCCTCCTCCAAATTGTGCAGCCAAAAACCTAGGGGAGGTCATACCGACTGTAGGAGGGGCTATGTATTGATAAGCTCTAAATGTGTTGGTTGTAGATGTCTTCATGCCTGTTATTTGAAACGTAGATGATAAAGGCAAAGGCATAGACATCTTCCCTATATTATTAACATTAGCGCTTTCTCCTTGATTGGCATTTGTCATCGTGTGAGTGCTATTGTGTGCATTAGTGTTTGGAAAAATGCTTAGGATCTGTTGGATTTTTTCTTGTGTCAATTGGACTGATGATGTAGATGTTGATACAAGTGTTGATGTAGGTATTGATGTGGAAGGTTCACTAGCAACTCCTTTACCGGTATCACGTGATGATGTAGCATTTGAATTGGAAGCCATGGTTGCGGTAGCAGTAGCTGCGGCTTTGGTGATGTTATGAGTAAGGAGCGATTCATCAAAGTTGGTGGGCACTGTAATGCCATTTCAAATCAGATTTAAGAAGATTTCACCACTGTTTTGACTAATGGAATTTTCAACCATTTCTAAGTTATATGGACCTCTAAGGAAATTGTTCACTTGGGTAGGTCTTTCTTGTTGATCTACTAACTCAATTTCATCAAGATCATTGGTTATGTCTTCAAATTGAGTTTCATGGCCTTGAAAGAATTGAGAAGCAAAAGGATTCTCCTCGTCAAAGTGAGTGCTGGGTGTTGTGCACCTCATGTTTCTAGCTTGATATTGAGTATAACTACCATACAATGGTAAACTTAGAAGAATGGAAGACAAGAAGATGTAGGATTGAGAGATGAAAGGGAATGGAGCAAAGATCTAATTCTTGATTTGATTTGATTTGATTTTGATTTTGATTGGATTTATTGATGATTGATTTTGATTTAAAGGTTTTTAGAACAAAACCTAGGTATAACAAGACCTTGTCATGATACAAACACAAAAGGATCAAGTGATATCATTTCTACTTGAAGATCGACTTGTGATCTCAAGCAAATTAGGGTATCACCAATGGATTTAAATTACTCGAGACAGATTGATGGTCTACAAGCAAGGTTGTATTTGTTTGAAGATAAAGGTTTGTAATAATTTTGATTAAGGTCTTTCAACCTAAAAGGGATTGATTTGAATTTGATTTGATTTGAAGTAAAGAGGTTTGATCTAATGCTCCAAGAGGAAAAATGATGTTTGATGATGATGGAAGAACTGAAGGATTGACTTTAGAAACAATAGGCTTGTCTAATCGTATTGCTCAAGAGTGAAAAGGGCACGGTTGATGGAATATTTGGCCATGAAATTGTAAACTTTGTTGTTGTACCTGATCTTGTCGATTTTCTCGCAGTACTCAATTTCTTGCTTTCTTGACTGGGAAATGTGTTGATATTCTTTGGATTTGCGAGTAGTCTCTTTATGTTCTCGATAAATAGGAGGTGTTGGAAGCTTGACCTTCTTGTGTTTCTTGGAATCGGTCATGTCATGGAACGAAAAATCTAATTTTGACTGAGAAAATGAATGTTTCAGGATGAATGGTTTCAGTATTCCATAAAGGACCAAATTTCAAAGATTTTGACAAATTTTGAAGCTCACTATTTTCAAGAAGAGACAACAGTCTCAGACGCAGATGACGATATGCGCAGACGGTGATCTACACAAATGTCACCTCTAGAGCGGAGATGACAGTCTGTAATTAGGACAGTTTCTTGATGTTTTGGACAAATTTTTGATTTTTAGTTTGATCTTCAGTGGATTTTTTCAATGGAAAGAACCAATTTTAGCATAATCAAACTAGAAAATAACCAGCATGTGTCTTGAAAACAATTCAACAAGGGACAAAGCAACCTTGAGGGATACAAGAAAGTGTGACAAATTTGTTTGTTTGAAGGTTTCATTCATGTTCTGATATTTTCAATGTTCAAGCACTTCAAACATAGCCTACCTAAGGAATTGGTGTAGCATGAAAATGTTTTCCCGTAAAGCTTGGGCACACACACAAGAGTTAATCAGAATACAGTCGTCACTGAGCATGCAATGGCTCCAGTCATGACATCATATTAGCTGAATCCAAATGCTCAAGGTGGAATGAATGTATGAGTAATTTTGGGGAAGTTACTATCTTCCTTGCACAAACATTATCACACTTTCAGAGGTGAACTAGGTGGGCCTCTAGTTTAACAGTTCTTTGTAAGTTTCTTCATTCGTGGCTACCCCTTGTAGTTCCGCAAGAAAAATTAAGGCCTATAGCCCTACAAGCACCCAAAATGCATAGTCTCGCAAGTAAGATTCAGACCTCTCGGCCCTACACAAGCTGAATGTATCCCCCTTGCAGTCTTGTAAACAAGATTGAGACCAAGATGGCCCTACAAGCGCCGAGTCAAGTGTAGTCTCACAAGCAAGATTCAGGCACTAGGACCTACAAATGAAGGAGTTTTTGAGATAGAAAATAGTCACATCTTTCCTCTCTTTGGATTGAAGAAAGCTTTTGATTATAGTGGGGTGGAGTGGGCGGGTTCAATTGTTCCCCACTTGGGTCATTCCCAAAAGATTTCTCTCTTGGCAGGCCCTCTAAAGGATTAACATAACCAAAAGGCTTGGCGTTAAGAGGGGTCTGAATTTTTTATTTTCCCACAAGGGGAAAAGAGCATAGTCTCCTACCCAATGTTGTTTTCTCCCTAAACATGCCAAACACTTTTTATTTCCAAAATATTTATTTGTTTAACACAAATTAAGCATGTCTAGGTTTTTGATCTTCCAAAAAGGAAGAGAGCATACTCCCCTAATGCTTATTTTAAGTCATACAAAGAAATCTCCTAATTAATCTAGGTGCCTAAATAAAAACTATGCTAAGAAGCACAATCGTTTAGCTGAAAACTTTGAAGGCAACCTGCAAGAACAAATGTAAGTAGTTGGATGCTTGTCTTCTTCAATCGTCCTACAAGCACAAAAAGTCAGTAGTTTTGGTATTTGTGTCTTCAGAAATGGTCCTGCAAAACCTTGAAAAAGATTAATAACCCTAAAATCTACTAAAAATATTGAATCACAGAAAATTTGCATAGATGGTAGAGTACAGTCACAGATAGTGATCTACGCAGACGATAAAGTCAGAGCGCAGATGAAAGTCTGTGAAAAACAAAAACTGATACCTGTCAAAAGTGCTAAAAATCACAGACAGCAGTTGTAGAGCTCAGATGCCAATCTGCGGAGATGGTAGGTAACCTACTTAGACAGTGGAACACAAAAAGTCAGCGTATGAAAAGACTTATTAAAAAGACATATTTAGTTTTTTACTAATTTTGACAGCATTTAACTCCTAAAAATTGACACCCTGTCAGAAACCTGAGAGTTAAAAACTTCAAAATTCAGTAGAAAGCATTTTAAAACAAGTTTCAAACTAAGTCTATATTTGAACAGGTGGAGACGGCTGTCTGTCGACGGAGATGGCGGATCTACGCAGACGGTGATCTGCGCAGATGATGATTTGCGTAGATGATGATTTGCGTAGATGATAGTTTGGGAACGCGGACGACTGAATCAAAGTAGAGATGGCTCTGCGTAATTTTTTTTCTAGGGTTACGAACAAAACATGAAATTTGTTAGAAAATGGAAAATTAAGAGACGTGGGTCCCACCAAGCCTACCAAAATATATATGTTGAAAATCTACCTATTGGGAGCACGCTCAGACATGCAAACATTAGAGATATAAATCAATAAACTACACTAACATGTCTAAAAACATACTTCAAAACAAGACTTCCATCATAACCTTTGATGAGATGAACAAGGGCACCCAATGCTTTGTTGATTTTCTCTTAGAGATGTATGTGGGTGTGCTCTCCCAACACAATATTAAAATCTCACTTGATTTTCTTGCTTGCTATGGATTGAAACTATAGTACAACTAATGGATGTGATGAAGAGCTCAAGAAAAAGTATGATAAACTTGTCTCAAGCCTTCACCAATGAAGATGAAGATGCAACACTAAGCTAGAATCATACGCATGAGATAATACAACTAGATTCATTCACCATTAATCCTAGCATGTGATTTCTAGATTCAATAATGAACAAAAGCATAAAAACATGAACATGAACTAAGAAATTCTAGAGTAATTCTAACATGATAACAATGCATAAAAGAGATGATTTGCTCTTGGCAAGAGCCTATATTTATATATTTTTGGAAGAAAGGAGATGGCTTGAATGAGGTGGAGCTCATGTGGCATCCACATAGGTGCCACATGAGGGACACATAAGCCATGCAAAAGGCCAAGTTTTCTCACACATGTGTGAGCAACTTGTGATGTGATGGGTCAAGGTGTACTTAGAGTACACATGTGAAGGATCTTGTAAGAGGTGTAAGAGTGTGTAAGAGTTTTAGTCCAATGAAACACTTTTAAAAAGTGTAAGAAAGTGTCATCAAGGTTGTAAGAAACCTTGTTGGCACCAAATGAGAATGATTTTAAAAAGTCAAATTTGAAAATTTTCTCACACGTGTGAGCAAATAATTAGGACTAATATGTGTAGGAATCTTGAAATTAGCCTAATTAACCTTAGTTAATTAGTCAGTAGGTCTATTTGGTGAGAGTGATGTGAGGTAGGGTATGATCTAGGTTTAAATTAATTTAATCCAAATTAGATTTAGATTAATTGTGTTTTAGTGGAATTAAGTCATGTGGAGGAATAAATAAATTATAAATTTATTTAAAAGGGATAAATGAGGGAAATGTATATAAATAAGATTAAATACATAAAAGGGGAATAATATTTAAATACTATGAAAATGAATCATATTTAATTAAATAAATTAATTCAATAGATAAAAGAATATAACAAATATAATTAATTAAAATTAACTATAATGTTATGGAAATATTAATTAAATTAATATAATGACAATCTTGCACTTCTACAATTGCTACCAGACAAAATATTATGTATGCACTATGTTTGGATGCCAAATTTCAGCAAAAACTGAAAGAGTCACATATTATGGTTGTAAAAAGGATTTTTAAATACCTAAAAGGAATAGAAGACATGGGATTATGGTACCCTAGAGAATCATATTTTTCACTCACAACATATACATATATAGAATGGGAAGGTTCTTTGGACAAATAAAAGTACCAGTGGTAGAGCTTCCTTTTTGGATTCCTGGTTAGTTTCTTGGTCAAGCAAGAAGCAAGATAGTGTAATGTTACCTACTGTTGAATCAGAGTATATTGCAACATCCTCATTCTGCACTCAAGTATTATGGATTAAAAAAACTTTATAGAGAATAGGAATTAGTTTTGATGGACCAATTCCTATCATGTGTGATAATACCAATAGGATAAGTATGTCAAAGAATCCAGTAATGCATTGCAAAAAAAACATATTGACATATTCACCAAACCTTTGTACAAAGATACTTTTGAGTATCTCAGAGGGAAGTTGGGGGTTTTGTTCCTTCTTAGTACTCACTAGTTGCATTGGTGTGTCCATTGATCCAGTACTTTCCATAGCTATATCTTTATGGATCGGTGCTTGGAGGCTTCCTCTCTAGAGGAGTAGAGTGTTTTAGCAAGGAGAAGTTTTTCCTGGCTCTTTTTCATTGTTTTCAAAGGGAGAGAATATTCTTGGTTGTTTTCAAATATCTATTTTGTGCTTTTTTATTTATGAATGTTTCCATTAATGACAAAGGGGATATTGTTAGAATATGAATTTTTTTCTATCTAATGGTGTTGTCATTAATTGTTATCATTGATGTCAACATAATCATTCTTTCAGCTTCTTGTTGTATCGATTACTATGTTTCAAGGATAGTAGTGTTTCAATTGATGTGTACCGATAGTCTGGCATATCGGTTGGTGTGCTTGGCATGTTCACCAATAGCTTGTGGTTTCTAGAATTTGCATTCTGGTAGATTGTATTTTTTTGGTTCGATCCTATCTGGATTTGTTTTGGTCCCAACCATGGTATTATAATGTGTTTCTTATATCTGTTGGAACCGAATATATTGGAGAAGGTGTTGTGTATTTTCCCAAAGCATAGTGTATTGTATTGATCAAGGTGGTCATCATTTTGTTCCTTCCCACTGCAGGAATATTTTGGTGTGACCTGTTTCAAATTCATGTGACCGACCTAGTAGATCTCATGGTATTGTATAAGCAAGGCATGGACATAAGCATGTAGCAGAATATACAAGTGTATGCATATGTGGCTTATGGGGATTATATGCGAAGTGACTATGAATATATGCAAAGGAGATTTGTGTTTATGTAGAAAAATATGTAGATCTTAGAGGTGGATTCTATCTCTTTACATATCTTCCAACAATGAGCCCTTGTGTATCAGTAGTGAGCACTTGTGTATCGAAAATGAGCCTCTTTATATCAGTAGTGACCTGAGTAACAGTGAGCCTTCTTGTAGTGATCATTTCTGGTAGTGAGCCTTTTTATCAAATCACCTTTTGATGTCACCCTATAAAGATAAAAAAGGAGAAGATGTAAAGATGTATAATACTTCACCAAAATATAAATAGGTGAAATGGGTACAAGAGACTTGCACATCTAAATAATACCCCTTTACATTTTAAAAGTAAGTTGGGGAATGTAATATTCTCCTCTTAGCCCCAAATTCATAAATGAAAGATCCAAATTGATTAACCACAGGAAAATGGTCAACGCTCGAATGAATCAATCGATTAGAAATAAGAAGGAAGAGGAAAACCTTACTTTATGTTTTGTGGAGGAGTATGGGTAATAGATCTTAAATGATTAAAATCTTAATTGAAATGAATTGAAGAAAAATACTAACCTCAAAGTATAGCAGATCTGGAAATTGATGTTTTCTGGTGTGTGTACTAAGTTTCTAGAAATTCCGCATCCTGCCCTGGCCCGGAAACACAGAGACATAGAAAACCCAGAAATAATTTTATTTTCAAATAATTTTGACCTTGACCCATATACGGGGGCGCAATCATACCCCTTTATGTCAACCTTGACCTGCACTACTCTGATGGAAATTCTATTTGTGGATCCCAAAAGTTTGTCGAAAAAGGTATCTGAATCTACTATGTAATTCACTCTTCCGTACCTGTACCTGCAATAAAAAAAGGGTTTTTGTTTTTTGGGGGAGGGGTTTTCCTTGGTTAAAGCCCCGGTTTTGGAATTAACCTTAAAATGGAATTGAAATTCCAGTGATAAAGAAAGTAAATAGAAAAATTCACCTTGCTTATGTTGAAACCCTTGTGGAGGATTCGAATCCTTGAATCCAAAAGTATGGATGCTCCAAATGGATGTAGAATGTAGGATGTCTCAAATCAATTGCCTTTAGATCTTCAACACCAAAATTGAATGGATCTTGGAATAGGAAAAAGCTTGAATGGATATGGATGGAGAAATCTTCAACAAGAGGGCTCCATAGAGCTTGAATCCATCAATGGATACTAATGGATCTTCTTGATGAATTGAATCTTGAATTCTTGAATGCTTGAAATTAGATGATCGCTTCGATAGATTATGCGTAGATCATTCCTCCATAGATTTCTTGCATGGATTTCTTGATTCCTGATAGAAAATGAGAGGAGAAGGCTTCCTTATATACAAACCTAGGAAACAAACTTCTAGAGAGGCCAACATAGGAGAATTATATTCTAATTAGGCCTATACCCATAGAATTGGACCTATATTAAATATCATTTTAAGAGTCTCCACTTCAAAGCCCAAAATAGCTGACCCAGAAGCGGGAAATAATTTTTTCCAAACCCCGACATCTAGAAATCCTTAAAATTTTAAATTTAGACCCTGGTTCAGGTTTGAGGTTGACACTAACCTAGGTTAGATTCAAGGTTGACCTTGACCTAGGTTAGGGTCAAGGTCAATCTTGACCTAGGTCAGGGTCAAGGTTGACCTTGACCCTGAGGTCAAGAACCTCAAAATCTCAAAGCGGGATACCAGAAATAGGTAGGAGAGAAGTGGAAAATAGGGTCGGATAGGGGAAAAGCCTGATCCAAGTCAAAGACCCATTCAAGGCATTTGAAATGACCCCAAACCACTTACTCATAGGACTAAACCAGTCCTAAATGGAAGTGCTTCCATTTTCCGACGATACATTTAGCCCCCACTTTATCAAGAGTATGGACTCGATGCAAATTCTTGGTAAAGGAGATCACAAAGAAAATATAATCTTATTGAAATCAAAGGGACAAAGATATCCTCAAGCCCCCAGGGACTCAATTCTTTATCAACCACAAGATTACAATAAGAGAGACATCATAGGTCAAAGAAAAAGAGAGAGAGGGTGTCATTACCTTGCCCAATGAGAACTTATGTCCCATTGTGAATCACACAAGGAAACAGTGCAATTGGAAAGATGGAGTTAAACCGCCTAGTGAATGTGTCTACTCACTAGTCAACCCCTCAAGGATTCACCCTCAGTAATATTCTATTCCAAAAGAGAAAAGCCAAAATTAGAGAGATCCAGTCTTAAGGACACCTTCCAACCTTAAGGGATCAAAATTTTGTAAATTGAAACTGGAGGGATCAAGAGATCCTATAAGGTAAAGATCCATGCTTTAAGGATTAGTCTCTAATCCATAAAGGGAAAAAAAAATTAAGTTTGAAAATATTTTTGAAGTGTGTGTGTGCAAAATGTTAGCAGAGCATATTCCCCCATGTTAAAGTCATTCCTAACACTTTAACATGAGCAATGGATTTAACGGAAACATAAACAACTCCACTGGTTACATTTCCACTACGAGATTAACCCAAGTGAAGACAAATCAAGGGAAATAACACATTAACATATAGAGAACACAGAAGGGATCTATCTACTACAGGGTCAGTATGATCATAATATATATATATATATATATTATTGCAAATGAATTGACATCATTCCCCAAAGAAAGTATAACTACAATCACAATGGAGGAAAGAAAATGAAAGAGTTACAAAGAAGAGTCTTTTTGGACCGCAACATGGAGACCAAAAAGAATCAGTATTACCATGTCGCAAATCCAAGAGGACTACACAAGGAAAACATTTATGAACAATAGAATAGGTACAACATATAGAAGAATAGAGATACACATAGAGGAATAGTACAATATGTTTGATTCCTTTATCGGCTTGCACCAACAAAGTAACAAGGGTCGTATAAAATAATCTAACAAACATTTAGAAAACACATTACAGGAGAAGCACAGTACAATAGGCAAGCACATAAAAGGCTACCATGGAGGACAAGCCAATCAAGCACATCGCCTACTCTCCCCATCTTGGTCTATATCATCTAGGGAAGGTGGGAAAATTGAAAGAGGGACTATATCCAACACAGTAGGAATAATAGACAGTTCCAAACAAGGAACCTCTTGAGAATCACGATGTTTGATACTAGGTGTAATTATCAATTGTGTTGAAAGCATATGAGGTAAATAATTTTAAATATCAATAATCTCATATTCATCATTGGCATCAATAGGATCATCAAGAGTATCTTCTTCATCAAGATTAATCGAAATAAAATCTAAGATACAAATAGAATCATCATAATCATTCATCTTAACATCATTATTAACATTAACTTCTTCCAACACATCAGACATAGGCTAGTCAAAAGAAGTTAAAGAACTTTGAATAAAAGAGGCACGGACCTTAGCTTGAGCCTAATGCTTCTTACGACATTCATTGGAAGATCGGTTACATTTTTTCTTGTTCAAAATATGTTGAGAACTAGGAGGAACAACAAATGGTTCCTTCACAGATTCTATAGAAACATTACAAGAGAAGCACAATACAATAGGCAAGCACATAAAAGGCTACCATGGAGGACAAGCCAATCAAGCGCATTGCCTACTCTCCCCATCTTGGTCTATATCATCTAGGGAAGCTGGGAAACTTGAAAGAGGGACTATATCCAACATAGTAGGAATAATAGACAGTTTCAAACAAGGATCCTCTTGAGAATCACGATGTTCGATACTAGGTGTAATTATCAATTGTGTTGAAAGCATATGAGGTAAATAATTTTTAATATCAATAATCTCATATTTATCATTAGCATCAATAGGATCATCAAGAGTATCTTCTTCATCAAGATTAATCGAAATAAAATCTAAGATACAAATAGAATCATCATAATCATTCATCTTAACATCATTATTAACATTAACTTCTTCCAAAACATCAGACATAGGCTAGTCAAAATAAGTTAAAGAACTTTGAATAAAAGAGGCACGGACCTTAGCTTGAGCCCGATGCTTCTTACGACGTTCATTGGAAGACCGGTTACATTATTTCTTGTTCGAAATATGTTGAGAACTAGGAGGAACAACAAATGGTTCCTTCACGGATTCTATAGAAGTATTAGTAGGGTGCTTATTAGGTTGAAAAACAACTATGGGAGCTTGATTAATAGAACTAGAAGCAATGGATAAAGGAGGTATGGAAGGCATAGGAAAAACACCACAGTTAAGATCCATCCTAGGCATGCTTAACTCAATAATTTTGTGATGTTTATAGGCTTGATATGAGCGAAAAAGGTTATCAGGTCAAGAAGAACATGAATTAGGTAATGAAGGCCAAAAGAAGTCAAGGGTAGCGTAATCCCTAGACCTAGAAGGTTGATATAAACTATGATTAATTGTTTTAACTTCTTCATTATGAATGAAATTAATACACTTATGGATAGGAGAAGCAATGAAATGCATGGCAGTCAACCAAGGCAAACCAAGATTAACTTTAAACTGATCAGAAGTAGGGACAAAAATGAAGGTAGTGTCCAAAAATTTACCGCAAAGTTCAACAGGAAAGTTAATAGATCCAAATGATGGATAGAGAAAACCATTACAAGTTTGGATCCACACATTAGATGTATTATAAAAATCACGTTGTAAGTTCTTCATAAAAAGGTTTTCTTCAGTAATGACATTGAATAAGGATGTAGAATCAACAAGACAACCATGCATAGGTATCTTAGCAATCCTAGAATAAATGTAGAGGGGACCATCAGGAGCTTTAATAGTCTCAGAATCATCAAAGGTGATTGAGAGTTCCCTAGGTCTTTTTTCTTAGGTTGTTTTTGAGGCTTTGGTTTAGGCTTAGGTTGAGGTGGAACTTGAAGTTGAGGTTGAGATTGAGGCTGGGGTGGAGATACAGGTTGAGACAAAACAACATGCTCCACATGGTTAGAAATATGATTGAGATCATCCATCTTTGAATCATAAACAATATCCACAGAAGATGGCTGAACAATGGTATTAGTATCATGTGTAGGCAAAGGATTCGTATAGATTTGGTGGTTTTTATTAGGAGGAGAGACAAATTTTTTCCTACTACCATCAAAATTATCAATAGATAAAGAATTAGAATCAATTAATTATTGAACCTTATGTTTTAGAGAATAACACTTCTCAGTATCATGGCCATTCCGATGATGGTATTGACAAAAGGCTTTGGGATCAAAGGATTTGGATGCCATCATAGTAGGAAGAAGAGGTCGAATAGGAGCCAAAGAAATCATATTAGCATTAAAAAATTTACTCATAATAGAATTTAAATATTTAGAAAGAGAAGTAAATGTATGATTCTGACAAAAAATAGTGGATGCAGAAGTGGCATTGTTGGATGCAATAGAAACTTGATCAACAACTGCATTTGCTTTCTTATTTATCTTGACATAGTTGTTAGGTTTCTAAAACTTGTTGGGATTAGGAGAAACATCACTCTTATCAACTAGAACAGGAGCTATTGGAGTGTTTCTCTCAAATTGAGTCACTTGTAATTGATAATGATGAAGCACTGCACAAAGTTGTTGAAAAGAGGTAAATTTGGTAAGCAAAATCTTATCTCTAATATCCTTTTACAAATTTGAAATAAACATATTCTAAATATAAATATCAAGAATGGGATAAGAAATTTGATCATACAAATGCTTAAATCTACCAATAAATTCAGTCAATTTTTCTTTAGTATTTTGTTTACTGTGCATCAAATCAGTTAAGGAC
The DNA here is from genome assembly GCA_018584345.1 of Thuja plicata. Classification (NCBI taxonomy): domain Eukaryota; kingdom Viridiplantae; phylum Streptophyta; class Pinopsida; order Cupressales; family Cupressaceae; genus Thuja; species Thuja plicata. The sequence goes on along the minus strand of MU227609.1, from coordinate 433,275 downwards.
ACTTGCAAACCAATGTTAATTTGGAAGTGTTGGATAAAGGCATTAGCAAGTTTTAGAAAAGAATCAATAGAATAAGGAGGCAAGGAAAAATACCATTGCAAGGTCTTATCACAAAAAGTTCTAGCAAACAACTTGGCTAAAATCCTATGGTCATGAGCATAGTCACTACAAAGGATTTGAAATGTTTTAACATGAGTGACAGGGTCTCCTTTGCCATTGTAATTCTCAAGATGAGGCATATCGGCTTGCTGAGGGACATGAGTAAGAATAATGTCTAGGGATAAAGGACTACCCATGTCACATGTATGAATACTAAACTTGGATTGAGTTAAGGATGGAATTTGTTGTTGTAAAGAGGACATAGTTTGATCCAGACTAATGATTGTGGAATCATTAGAAGAAATAGGAGGCATAGAAACATTAGGAACACTAGGAAAAGTGTAGGAAGCAGTGGAAACAGAAGACATAACCGGTGGAAAAATTTGAACCATGGCTAGAAGAGGGTTGGAATAGGTAAAAGGAACACTATAGTAAGAAGGTTGTGAGGTAGGTAGAGACACTGGTGGAACACTCACATGAAGAGATGGAAGTGGAAGTTTCAAAGCTAGAGGATTGGAATATGGAAGAGATGTAGTTATTAAAGGAGTGTAAGTAGGAATACTAGGTAAAGGAATAGAAGAAGGTTCCACACTAGTAACAAGAGGAGTGAGTCCTAGATCTTGAGCTACTTGAATTAAAGGTTTTACATTTAAATGCACAAGATGAGTGATACCATGCAAGAGATTAACACCTTGATCACTATCACAAATGACTTTCTTAAGGGCCTCTATAGCTTGAATATAATCTTGATTATGGTTTTCTTGAATAAGCCAATTTCCCATTTTATCAAGTTTAGTTGAAATTTTTTGGACTTGTTCAGGAGGAACTCTTAAAGCATCATCCTCATCATGAGATGAGTGAGAAGAGTTAGGCTCCGTAGAAGGATTGGAATCATGAGTGATCAAATTGTCATATGGGATCCTAAGGAAAGGAGAGGAAGACTCAGGATCAAAGGAACCCATAAGTGTGCAATTTCTTCTAACTGGGATATTATAAGTAGGAGGTAGTAAATATCATACACCAATGCAATGCAAATGAACTAAATTAGGAAAACACAAGGAAAGAACAAATAAATGTTTTTGTATTTTTGCTTTATATGATTTTTGAAATGTAAATGAAAGAACATAAAAGATGGCTAATCTAATATGCATGCAATATTTAACATGAAATGTAAATCTAACACCACAAAAGAAAGAGTTGTCGTAAGTGGGTTCACCAAAATGTAAAGATAAAAAAGGAGATGTTAAGATGTATAATAATTCACCAAAATGTAAAGAGGTGAAATGGGTACAAGAGACTTGCACATCTAAATAATACCCCTTTACATTTGAAAATGAAGTTGGGGAATGTAAGATTCTCCTCTTAGCCCCAAATTCACAAAGGAAATATCCAAATTGATTAACCACAGGAAAATGGTCAATGCCCGAATGAATCAATCGATTAGAAATAAGAAGGAAGAGAAAAACCTTACATTCTATTTTGTGGAGGAGGATGGGTAATAGATCTGAAATGATTAAAATCTAAATTGAAATGAATTGAAGACAAATACTAACCTCAAAGTATAGCAGATCTGGAAATTGTTGTTTTCTGGTGTCTGTACTGAGTTTCTGGAATTTCTGCAACCTACCCTAGCCTGGAAATATAGAGATGGAGAAAAACTAGAAATCATTTTCTTTTTTGAGAAAGGTCAACCTTGACCCAAATATGGGGGCACAATTGTACCCCTTTATGTCGACCTTAACCTGCACTGCTTCGACAGAAATTTTGTTCGCGGATCCTGAAAGTTTTCCAAAAAGGGTATTTGAATCTTCTCTATAGTTTTTTTTTTTGTACCTGTACCTGCAAGAAAAAAAGGGTTTTTTTTTTTTTTTTGGTGGGGGGGGGGNACCTGCAAGAAAAAAAGGGTTTTTTTTTTTTTTTTGGTGGGGGGGGGAGGGGTTTGCCTTGTTCAAACCCCAGTTTTGGAATTAACCTTAAAATAGAATTGAAATTGCAGTGATAAACAATGTAAATAGAACAATTCACCTTACTTATGTTGAAACCCGTGTGGAGGATTCAAATCCTTGAATCTAAGAGTATGGATGCTCCAAATGGATGTAGAATGTAGGATGTAGGATGTCTCAAATAAATTTCCTTTAGATCTTCAACACCAATCTTGAATGGATCTTGGAATAGGAAAATGCTTGAATGGATATGGATGGAGAAATCTTCAACAAGAGGGCTCCATAGAGCTTGAATCCTTCAATGGCTACTAATGGATCTCCTTGATGAATTGAATCTTGAATGCTTGAATGCTTGAATTCTTAAAAGTAGATGATCGCTTTGATAGATTATGCGTAGATCATTCCTCCATAGATTTCTTGCATGGATTTTTTGATTCCTGATAGAAAATGAGAGGAGAAGGCTTCCTTATATAAAAATCTAGGGCCAAACTTCTAGAGAGACCAACATAGCAGAATTAAACTCCAATTAGGCCTATACCCATAGAATTGGACCTATATTAAATATTGTTTTAAGATTCGCCACTTCAAAGCCCGAAACAACTGACTTGGAAGCGGGAAATAATTCTTTCCGAACCCTGACATCTGGAAATCCTTGAAATTTGAAATTTAGACCCTGGGTCAGGGTTGAGGTCAACCCTGACCTAGTTTAGAGTTGAGGTCAACCTTGACCTAGGTCAGGGTCAAGTTCAACCTTGACCCAGAAGGTCGACCTTGACCATGAGGTCAAGAACCTCAAAATCTCAGAGCAGGATACCATAAATAGGTAGGAGAGAAGTAGAAAATAGGGCAGAATAGGGGAAAATCTAGATCCAAGTCAAATACCCATTCAAGGTGTTTGACATGACCCCAAACCACTTACTTGGAGGGATAAACTAGTCCTAAATGGAAGTGCTTCCATCTTCCAATGATACACACCCTAACAAGTTCTTTTACGTATCATGACAATTAGCTTCTACATGGTTTTTCCCATCTTGGGTTTTCCACGTAAAATATGGTGTTCTATATTTTGGTTTTATTGTGTATTTCATGCTTATATTTACTATGGATGTTTAATGTGTTAAACTAAAAAATCTTAAGTTGTTTTTGGAACTGTTTAAGTGTTAACCAACATAGAGAAAGTTTTAATAGTTGTGTGGGAATAATTGATTCACCCCCTCTCAGTTATTCGGCTTGTTTAACACTTTTGTGGGTAAATACAAACTTTCTAATGTCAACATGGGACCCTTCAAGGGACCTAGTGTTTCATTGGTTCAACCTGATTCTTAAAAAAACTCAATTGACAATCTCAAATATGGTTAAGGGTGTGTGCAAAAAAGCATTGAGAATCGTGAGAAACCTATTGAAGCATTTAGTTTTGAGTCTCCTCCTTTGTCAAAATATTCTCCTTTATTATCTACTACTTCTTCTATATCCACCTTTATTCAAGAAATCATTTTGCCTAACCTTCTTCATGCTAATGTGATTACTCAACCTAAACAAAAAAAGAAGCATATTCAAAATCTTATGAATCTTCCTTTCTACATGTATCATCAATATGATGACCACTCTACTAATGAATTTCAAGCCTTACATTACAAAATTTAAAACCTCATTGATAATGATATTATTCACATAACATGTCACAATGAGTTATTTTTGTATGGTAGAAAATGGTGACAAATTCTAAGATCTAGATCACTCACCAATATCTAATATGCATTGGCAATACAAACCCAACCCTTAAGTGAAAATATGATTAGTACAACCAAAGGGATAAGGGTGCTAATGAAATATCTAAACCAAATAGGGATTATCTATTGTCTTTTAAAGGGGGGATAGATATGATGATAATATGACAAAGAAAGATATAGCATATCTGATCTATGAAAGTAAATGCAAGAAAAGAGGAAGGATGCATGCATCTTGAATCAAGAAGAGGAAATATAAACTTCATATCTGAATTTGACTGTCCCTGGAATGTTGGATCTTTCTATAACTCCATAACTATAAATATCATACATGTATCTGTCTTCTATTCAATTTTCAGCCAAAAAGTCTAGGGATAATTCAAGAAGTCTACTTGTTCCTAGTAGCTCCAAATCTGATGAAACTTTCTAGGTTCCCATGTCTGCATCTGTACTTCCCAGATCTAGGTCCGCAAGTCCCAAAACCTATTCTTGTGCATAGAAAATGGAAAATGGTTGTGGAAAGGGGGTTTTCCTTGGTCAAACCCCTATTTAGGAATTCACCTTGAAATTGAATTAAAATTTCATAAACGAAAGAAACATGTAAAGTAAGAAGGTAAATGATTGATTCACCTTGTATGTAAAGCCCTCATGGATGGATATTGAGATTCGTCAAACCCATGAATATTATTGTAATAATATTGGAATAATATGTAGAATCAAGGATGTCCTTCACAAATGCATAGATATATGATTTCCACTCCTAGATCATGAATGTATGTATGCTTTATAACCACTTGGAGAAGGAGAGAGAAAGAAGGATAAAAGGATATTTTTTCTTGACTTATGAATTCCACTACTTGGCCATCATGGGAGACTAAATTGCATCAAATTGAGAATATTTAATTTTCTTGGATAGACCTTGAAGAAATGGAGACTTGGAGATCTTGAATTGGATGCTTGACTTCAAATCGTGAATCCAACACTTCAATTGCACAACATGTAATCTTTCTTGCACTTGAAATATATCTTTCTCATGTCTATTATGGATGAAAAATAATATATTATAAAATGAGGGGAGATGACCCCCTTTTATACTCATTTCAAGATTCAAATTTGATCTAGCCTAACCACAAAATATGACCTTGGAGAAAGACCCTGGCATTGGGCTCGGAGCAAGATCTGAGATCAAAAACCTAGGGAAAAGTTGAGAGACAACTTGTAACCCAGGTAAAAATTCAATATCTTGACTTGTACCCCCTGGTACCAAGTCAATAAGTTTACTTGTCCAAGGTAGAATAATACTACGATGTCGGGAAAAGTGAGGAGATATGGCAAAAAATTAAATGTAGACATCTGAGATCAAGCATAGCGGATATACAAATCTCAGAATCATCAAAATGGGGTCTAATAGGTCTCAAAAGATATCCAATTATGGGTGATAAGTTTTTAGGATGATACATATATCCCCTACTTTAGTGAGAGTATGAGATAAACTCATGCTCAAGGTAAAGTAGATCAAATTCAAAGGATGATCTCATCAAGGTTAAGGAGACAAATAAACATCAAGCCCCCAAGTGACTCAAGTATTCATCAAATCCCAAAACCAAGATAAGAGAGACATTGCTCAAAATAAAAAGAGAGGGAAAGAGGGAGAGGTGTTATTACTAGCCAATTAAGAGTTTGTCTTATTGTGAACCACACAAAAGAAAGCAATGCAAAAAGGTGGAATTGAAAAGTCTAGCAAATTATGTTATTCTAGTAAATCCATCAAAGAGGATCAAGCCTTAAGGAAAGGTTGTTTATGTTAAGGGATCTAGAAACAAAACGATCAGGCCTAAGGAAGACATTGTATCCTTAGGGATCCAAGGAGAATGGTCAGTCCTTAATTAGGAAGGGTTGTTTCTATTAAGAGATCCAAGGAAAATCACAAGGAAAATATTTTCCTCCTTGGTTATCCCCATGAAATCATTGTATGTATGAAAAGGTGTAAAACAATGAGCGATGTGTATGCCCCCACATTAAATCAATTAAAAACTCCTTAAAGGGAGTGATAGCTTTAACGAAGTGTACATGCATCCACAAGAGATGTTTCCACTGTCATATGCACCCAATTATGAACAAATAAAGGGAAATAAGCACATGAAAAAAAAAAAAGATCACGGAATGGATCTATTAACTTTGGGGTCAGTAGGTCATATGATAACTCATGCATATCAGAATTATGTCAAAATGAATTATCATCATCCCCCAAAGGTAGAAGAGCTAAAAGAACAATGGAAGAATGTCATGTAAGAGTTATGAAGAAGAGTCTTTTTGGGTTGGCATCACGGAGACCCAAAAAGAATAGGTAACTACTACTTTTCATAATCCCCATTGAGACAACACAAAGGCACATTTACAAACAGTACCATATGCACAACATACCATGAAATGACATATAGAAGAAGATAGATACAAAATAGAAGAATATTATGACCGGTTGATTCCTTTATCACCTTGTTCCAATGAAGCAACAATATTATTTTAAATAAATCTAAAAAACATACATCAAGTAGCATATAATGGGGGAAGCACATCACAACAAACAAGAAAACACACATAATCCATTGCACAAGAGGAGCTATTAAAGTGTATCGCATACGCCCAACATTGGTCTGTAATGTTTTAGGAATGTGGGAAACTCTCAAGAGGAGAAACATAAAGCATGGAAGATGGAACAATAGCTCATTCCAAACAAGGACAGTGTTGTGAAGGTAGGTCATTGTGATTTTTACTTAGAGTGATAGATAATTGTTGTGAAAGCATAGCTGGTAAATCATGATCAAGACCAATAGTCTCATACATGTCATCAAAATCACTAGCACGAATATCAGTGTTAGAATCAAACACATCATCATCAAGAGTATATTATTCATATAAATTAATTGTAATAGAATCCAATATACGAATAGAATTACCATGTTTTCTTAATTTCAGCTTTTTCAAATTAACTTCTTCCATTGGTTCAAGCATGGTTTGATCAAAGGGAAGCAACGAATTATTAGGTGTATGAGGTGAAGAAATGTTTTGAGAAGCATGTTGGTGGGATCTAGCATGATTATTATGATGGCGATTATGGGCATGATGGTTGCATTTGGTTTTGTTTGAAACTGGGTTTGGTTTAGGATCAATCAACATCAGGACCTTTTATTATTTGGGAGGAAGAACGGAAGGAACCACACAAGGTTGAGAGATAACTGGAGGAGAATGTGTATAAGACATAGGAAGTGGAAAGGAAGCATATATAGGAGGTGTAGGAGGTATAGGGAGAATTCCAGGTCTAGGGAAAGGAGATGGAAGACTCTTTTTGCTAAGTTCACAAATATTTTGGACTTTGTAAGCTTGACAAGAGCGGAAGATATTATCAGGGTGAGGTTAAGTTGGTTGAGGCATAGAAGGCCAAAATAAATCAAGGTCAACTGAGTCTCGTGACATTGAAGGTTGATAAATACTATGGTTAACATTCATGATCTCTTCATTATTAGGAAATTTAAAACATTTAGGAATATGAGAAGCTATGAATTACAAGGAGGTAATCCAAGGAAGACCAAGTTTGACTTGAAATTGATAGGAAGTTGGTATTATAGTAAAGGTAACATATATAGTTTTATTATCAACCTCAACAAAAAATAAAATAAAACCATGGGAAGGATAAAGGAAACCATTAAAATTTTGGATCGTAACATTATATTTGACATAAATATCACGTTTCAAATGTCTACTAAAAAGGTGTTCTTCAGTTATCACATTCACCATGAAAGTAGGATCAATAAGGACACCACGATAATGAAGGTCATTAACCTTTGAAACAATATAGAGAGGACCATTAGGTGCTTTAATTGTCTCGGTAGAGTCAAAGGTAATGCAAGGATCAGATTGAGGTTTAGGCTTGACTTGATCAATTTGTCTGACAACATGATTATCATTATCAAATTCTATATTATAGTCAACCCATTGAAAAGAAGATGAGGGTTGAGTAGACACCATGGTATTGGTTGAATGAGATGGAAAAGGATTGATGTAAATTTGAAAGTTTTGATTGGGAAGTGCTACTAATTTGTTTCCTTGATGATTAACACCCTCATCAGATATATCATTAGAATAAATAAGGTCTTGGATAACAATTTTCAAGAGAAACACTTTTCAGTATCATGGCCAAGTTGGCGATGGTATTGACAGAAATCTTCATGGTCAAAGTGTTTGGGAAAAGGTTTGGAAGTGTTGATTGGTTTGATAGGAGGAAGTATTAACACATTAGCATTAATTAACTTCAACATCACATTATGCAAAGATAGACGGAAAAGGAGCCACACCTTTGGATGTTGTTGCCACTTTCTCATCAATATTGTTATATTTATTGTTGATCTTAACTAAATTATTTGGTCTCAAAAATTTGTTTAAATTTTTGGATGCAACGTCACTCTTATTAATAGGAGCCATTGGAGTAATTCTCCCAAACTAGCTCACTTGAATTTGATAATTATGAAGCACTACACACAATTGAGTAAAAGAAGAGAATTCATAAAGTAGAATCTTATCTCTAATGTTTTTATGTAAATTAAAAATGAAAATACATTGCACATTAATATCAGGCACAAGATAAGAAATCCAAGCATACAAATTTTTAAATCTACCAATGGAATTAGTCACTTTCTATTTAATACTTTGTTTACAATACATTAAATTAGTCAAAGAAATATTAGGACCAATGATGTTTTAAAATTGTTCAACGAAAGCATTGGAAAGATTTTGAAAGGAATCAATAGAATAAGGAGGAAAATAACAATACCATTGTAAGGCTTTGTCTTGAAAGGTTCTACTAAATTTTTTTTCCATGAACTTATGGTCATGAGAAAAATCACTACATAAGGTTTGAAATGTTTTAACATGAGTCAAAGGATCACCCTTACCATTATAAGTCTCAAGATGAGGAATCTCCATTTATTAGAAGAGTACACCATGGATAATATCTAAAGACAAATGAATAGAAATTTCAAGAGTAGGTATACCATACTTGGATTGATTCATTGAAGTGATTTGTTGTTGCAAAGAAGACACTTTTTGAACTAGGCTATTACTAGTAGAATCAGTAGAAAGGATGGTAGGAGGAGAAACATGAGAAAGTTTTGGAACATTGTTGGAAATTATTAGAATAGTTGAATATGAAAAGGGAACACTATGGTAAGTGGGAATGGATGAAGGAAATGAAAAGCATAGCACACTTGGAGGGATAGAAGGAGCAATAGGGTTAGGAATGCTCACATGGGTAGGATTGGAATTTTGACAGGAAATTGTTGTAATAGATGGAGAATAGGTAAAGACAAAAGGAAGTTTGGTAGGAATGGGATTAGAAACCTCAACACTAATAGGAGGTTGAGTATAACCAATCTCTTGAGAAATTTCTTGGACAAGTTTGAAATTATTATGAAAATTTTGAGAAATAGCACGGAGAAAATCAATGCCATGTTCATCATTATGAATGAGTTTTTTAAAACCACCAAGCAAGGCTGCAGTTTTAGAATTAGAGTTTTCTTGACCTAGCCATTGTTCAAATTTGTTAATGTCATTAGAAAGTTTTTGGATTTGTGTGCAAGGAAATCTTAAAGTCTCATATTTATTATGAGAAGAATGGAACAATTTATTCTCAAGAGGTGGAGGAAAATCATTGTTATTCATATTGGTCTCATCAAGATTCCTAGGAAGGAAAGAGGACTCGGGATCAAAGGAACCCATAAGTCTACAGCTTCTCCAAATGGGAATGCTATATGTAGAAATTAATGTAATAACATTCATGCAAAAAATGAAAAGGAAGATATGTAAATTGAATTGAAACTAGGAGATCTCATATCATATAAAGAATAAATCAATGTAGATATAACCTAATTTTAGATTTTTAAATAAAAGACATCTAAATGCAAACAATGTAATGCATAAAGAGATCTAAACAAAGAGAAGATCTTACTATCAAAATATAGATACCAAATCAGAAAAGGGATGTAATGCATCAGTTTCACCAAAATGTATGGTAGAAAATGGTGAGAAATGTTAAGATGTAGATCACTCACCAAGATCTAATACACATTGGGAATAAAAACCCAACCCTTAAATGAAAATATGATTAGCACAAGCAAAGGGATAAGGGTGCTAATGCAAGATCTAAACCAAAGGGGTATTTGGTATTCCATTTTAAAGGGGGGGGGAACTTATGCTGGTAATATGATAAAGAAATATATAAGATCTAATATGTGAAAGTAAATGTAAGAAAAGAGGAAGGATGTATGCACCTTGAATCAAGAAGAGGAAATATGAACTTTAGATCTGAATTTGATTGTCATCAGAATGTTGGATCATGTTGCAACTCTAGAACTAGAATTCTAAGACATGTATCGATCTAATCTATAGTATTTAGCCAAAAAGTGTTGGGACAATTCAAGAAGCCGACTTGTAGCTAGGAACAAGTCAAGAAGTCTACTTTCTCCCAGTAGCTCCAAATCTGATGAAACTTTCTAGGTTCCTATGTCTGCACCTGTACTTCCTAGATCCGTATCCACAAGTCCCAAAACCTATTCATTTGCATATAAAATGGAAATTGGTTTTCCTTTGTAAAACCTCTATTTATGAATTGAACTAAAAATTAAATTAAAATTGCATAAAGTAAATAAGCATGTAAAGTAACAAGGTAAATGATGATTCACCTTGTATGTAAAAGCCTCATGGATGGATATTGAGATCCATCAAAGCCATGAATATGATTTTAATATGCTTGGAATAAGATGTATAATGAAGGAGTCCCTTCACAAATGCATAGATCTATGATTGTCATTCCTAGATGTTGAATGTATGTATGATTGATAACCACTTGGAGAAGGAGAGAGAAAGAAGGAATAAAGGATCTTCTTCCTTGACTTATGAACTCCTCTATTTCTCCATCATGGGAGAGAAACTTGCCTAAAATTGAGAATATTTCCTTTTCTTGAATGGATCTTCAAGAAGTGGAGACTTGGAGATCTTGAATTGGATGCTTGCCTTCAAAATCGTGAATCCACCACTTCAATTACACGACTTGGAATCTTGCTTGCACTTGAAAGATATCTTCCTCAATTATATTATGGATGCACAATAATGGATTCCAAAATGAGGGGAGAAGACCCCCTTTTATACTAATTTTGGGATTCAAATTTGATCTAGTCCGATCACAAAATAAGACCTTGGAGAAAGAGCCTGACATTAGGCCCAGAGCCAAAGTTGTGCTCAAAACCCAGGGATAAATTGAGAGCCGACTTGTAGCCCAAGGAATAATTTGATATCTCAACTTGCACCCCCTGGGAAAAGTGAATAATTTAACTTGTCCTAGGTATAATAAGCATAGAATGTCAAGAAAAGTGAGGAGATGCATGAAAAACTTAAATGTAGACATTTGGGATCAAGAATAATGGACATACAAACTTTAGAATCACCAAAATGGGGTCTAATATGTCCTAAAATATATCCAATTATAGTTGCTAACTTTTAGGAATATACAATTTTTCAATCCCAATTTCTTTGAATAAAATTTAAGTCCCTATTATGTTACTCCACACTATGCGACATTTGCAGCCTATCATTTAAGGGCTCATTGTGGTGCATAGTGAAATCATACTTTATGAGTAACATAATAGGTCCAATTTCCCCTTATCCTTGTCTTCATACTTGGGGGGAAAGGGTATTATATCAATCTCTCTTAGCCTCTCCAAGGATCCACTTTTCCTTTGGTTAAGCAACATTTATCTATTATGTGATATCCAATCTTACATAGATATGTTAGTTTACACTAAGGATTTTCTTCTATACAAGAGATATGCATCCTTGATTATAAATTGTTCATTGTTTTCAATTGGGTTTCCATGATAAATAAATCCTTTACCTTGGAGGCTAAAAGTGTGTCATACTTCCTTAAAGAATCCCTTTACCTAGCAATGGGAAGGTGTCGATTCTTCCCTTCTTGTTCTGTATCTCTTTTCAACATTATTCAAAATGATCCCTTTTACACTCCTTTCATGGTATCCTTCACATCCATCCCTTCCTTGACCTCATAGGAGTTGTCACCTCTTTGGCTTGAACTTTTATGTTTCTCGTGGCTACCTTTTTGGTGTTAAAGATGCTTTATCCTTGTTCATCTTTTCCTTAAGATGTCAAAATAGTACTCATTTTCCATCTTAAGGGGGGAATACATGGCCTACTTTTTGCAAATATTTTTTTTTAACTTTAAGCATGACAGGTAGAGTAAACTAGCATAATGTAACTTGTTAGGTCCAGATCACTCTCCTTTTCACATCTTTAGGATTGGTTGAACTAGCATATCACAAATTTCCATCCCATTTGACCTCTCATTTGCATACATTTTTAGGATTGATTGACTAGCATAATACAATTTTCTAGACCATTTGACCTATCATGTTCATGGTTTGAATAACATAACACAAATCTCTAGACCATTCAACCTCTTATTTACATAAATTTTAATCAGTTGACTAGCATGTGCTAGACCATCAACTCTCTCTTTACACTCTCTTGGATGGGTGGGACTAGCATAACACAATTTCCTAGACCATTTCCCCTTTCTCTCTCTTCTATTTCTCATGGATTACCTAGCGCAACATAATTTCCTAGCTTGTGTCATCCATGATTTTATTATTCTCTCCTCCATGATTCAACAACATTACACACTATGATATTTGATTAAATCATGAAGTTTTATTTTATATTTGATGTAAGGTATTTCTATTTTTAGGTGACCACTTGTGCTCTTGAATTGGATTTCTAAGCATGATGCCAATGGTTGAGACATTTTCTTTAGCAAGGTCTCTTCAACTAGTTGAATTAGAAGTTAGTAAGCTTTAGGCTTTCAATTGTTTTATGTATCCTTGCATGTGGATGTATGATTTAAGATCATTGGTTTGGGGCTTATGTACTTAAACTTAGTGATATCTTATCTCCTTGCAGTTTGCCCATTTTTCTCATCTTTCTCTCTCTTTCTTCTACTTTTTCATGAGCATGAAGTGGAATCATACTCCCACTAAAGTGGGGGCTAAATGTATCATCCTAAAAAGTAAGCACCCTTAAATAGGTGCTCATTTTAGCCCCATTTTTTTATCGGTAATAGAATTTTTTTTTATTAAAGGGTAAAAAACTTTTACATCAACAAACAATCCAAAAAGATACATCTAACAGTTCATCAACCATCTTCACAAAAAACCACTAAACACTAACCAAGTATTCCAAACCCATCATCAAACCCCACCCCCACCTATAAAATAAAACTAGTAAAACAAGTAGTTACAGGGCATAACGCAAGCAATCCCATAAAGTTACAATCAAAAGGAGATACCCTAAAATAACACTAACACTGAGCACAACAAAAAGTAGAGGAAAAGAGGAAATTGGACAACTATTTGTCAACAATCCCACACCACCAATACTCCCCAGCTTCCTGGAGCTACCACAACCTCGTTTCTACCACCACAACACTCTCTTCTCGGTGATCGTCACTTATTGGGTACCACCAAATAAAGAATTACTACCTCTCATTTCATTTCATTAATCTCCTCATCCATGTGCCTTATTCGTAGAACCAGCTTCAACACTGCCTAGCCCATTCGGGCTTCCCTAAAGGGGTGAATTATATTCCTGATGAAGGGTGCTCCCCTTAATGCCACAAACACATAACAGAAATAGAGAAACAACAACAATTTGCAAGAACAGAAAATGGGCTTCTTATTATCTCCACAAATGTGGAATTACAAACTTTCA
>MU227609.1:391169-419102 GCA_018584345.1 Thuja plicata | reverse complement strand
AACTTACTAAAAATAGAAAGTTTCCATAAATAGCATCTCTGCACAAGGTAGCCCTTATTGAAAAGAAAACAGAAATATTTTTGGGTGATGCAAGATTGCCCTTACACCCAGGATGCTCCTGCATCAATTCCACTCCTCAAACCACAAAAAAAAAGGTGTAAATTGTGTGCCATCATTCATTTCAATGTGCACTGGGTCATCCATAAAGTTCATTCCCAAACTTGGAATAGCTCTCGCAAGAAGAGGATCCAAATCCCCCAAAAACTCCAGAGGGACTAAGGTGAGCATTATCGCTCTTACCACCTCCACAATTTCACCTAGTTGTAAGCCCCATGTCATGATCATTGAATATATTTCTATGTTCATCCAATTTCAAATTTTAACATTATTTAACATGTCACCCAATTAAATGAAAATACTATCAACCAACTTGGGATCATGGAACCTGAATATTCTACTAAGCCTTCTCTTCGTCAGTTGTCCAAAGAAAGGATTATTTTGTTTCATCATACTCAATGTGAAGGAAGTCTCCATTGCCACCAAAACTTGATTCAAATCACAAAAAATGTCTTTTGCAAAAAAGGAAATCCATAAATGATTTATCAATTATCTCATACATCCTCCAAAATAAATTCATTGCCCTCCCTTTACTGACAAAAACACTTCAAATTTCCTATAGTAATAAAATCTCTTTGAAATACAGTGTCACCATCCCGCCAAACACCAAGTAATAAATGAGGGTAGTTAATGAGTAACATTCTCCATTCAGTTTGAAAGGTCCAGATTACAAATATCTTCAATTTGAACTTTTCCTAAAGAAAAGGACAGTGCCCATTTTGATAAATTATTTTCCTCCTTATTCCCCTCTCACTTAACACGTGTTACTTTGTAATCTTCCAACCTTTCTAGCTCACTTACAATCTGATCTATATAATTTTGTAGATGTCAAGCCTGCATCGTACCTTGTATAATGACATTTATAATTAATGACAAGTCACCTTCTACATACAATTTTGTAGCCCCTATCCTTCTCACCATTTTATCTTCTAGAACCGCTACCTCAGCTTCCACCACATTATTAGTCCCATCAGCCAAGTGCTTTCCTCCTAACACTAAGGAATCGCCATTCCAATCCCAAATAATGAAACCAGCTCCAGACATCCCTAGATTACCTTTTGAAGCCCCATCAAAATTAACTTTCCACCAACCTTCCATTGGTTTATTCCACACAACTGGCTCCTCCAGCAATGACTTTGGTTTAGCCCAGCTAATTTTAGCCTCATTTTAGTATGTATGGGTTCCCACATTTATTTAATGTTCTTCTAGCACTTATTAGACCCTCAAATTAACATTATTTGTTCAAAACTTAAGGTTAGCCCTTATTTCTAAGTGTTCTCCTCCATTTTTCCCTCCAATCAAATAATTCATTTCCTCACCAGGACCTAATCATTTATTTTCAAATTTCAGGTTCCTTTCTGACCTCACAACAACCTGCATTTTCTCCCCTGCTTCTTTTCACCTTCCCCAACATCCCCATGAAATTTGGGCTAATTTTTCCTAGGAAAAAATTACTAGCTGAACTTTTCCTAGGACAAGTCGAGTACCCCACTTGTCCTTGGGCTTTTGGGTCCAAATTTTTCACGGAACCCGATGATGAGGTTTTCCTTCAAGATTTAGATTTTTTGTTGACCTACCTAAGTTTTAACCCATGAGATGATGGATTTAGTATGTAAACCCCTATCTCTTTTCATTTTGGGATATATGATCAGGTGCAAGAATTCCATATCAATTTTTCTAGGATTCATCGATAATAAAGAAAAAATGGAGTTCAAGATCTCTTCTTTTATCAAGCATCCAATTCTTCAATCGTGCTTCTTCTTCATCAAGCATTATGGAAAACTAAAAAAATAATCATTCAAGGATTTGGTTTTATGGTTTCATATTAGATTTTTGTGGATTTCAAGCTATTATGTCAACACTTGTGGTCACATCCAAAGAGGCATTGCATCATCAAGGTATAAGGTGATTTGTGTTTCAGATCACGCTTCCATTTCATCTTTCCTTATGCAATTTCAATCCAATTTCAAGGTTGATTCCTAAATATGGGTTTGACCAAGGTAAACTCATTTCCACGACATTTTTCCCCATTTTTTCTATGCGCAAGAACAGGTTGTAGAGCTGCAATTTTAGATCTGGGCAGTATAGGTTCAGTTGCAAGATCTGAGAAAGTTTCATCAATTTTTGTCACGAACCAAAAAGTAGACTTGTTCCCAAAAAGTAGACTAGTCCCTGTCATTTTTTAGTAAAAATTTTAGGACAGAAAGATTCAAGTTACAACAAGATCGGAGGTTTTGCGGACGGTGAAATTCAAATTCAAAGTTCAATTTTCTTCACATCATTTACATGTGCACTTATTCTCCTTTCATTTCCTTTTCACTTAATTTCATAGATCAGATCTATTCTTTATACTTCATCATGTAACATTCATTCCTGTAGGAATCCAGAACCCCCTTAGTTATAGATATTGCATTAGCGTCCTTCCCCCTTTTGGTTGTGCTAATTAGATTTTTATTAAGGGAGGGTTTATATTCTAATGTATGTAGGAATTGGTAAGTAATATACACCTTAGCATTTCTTACCATTGTATATTATACAAAATTTAATTATACCCTTGGCTATATGTTCCATAACATCATATTTAGTAGCCTCATCTATATCTGTAGGTCGCGTGATATTCTCATCAACAGCCTCCCACAGTTCCTGATCTATTAGAAGATCATCCATCTTCAACTTCCACATTCAAAATAATTTCTAGAAAACTTGTCCACCTTTATTCTCCTTGAGAAAATATCCATCTAAAAATTCCTACACCAAGATCACAAATTATCTTTTACACAAGCTCCCACTCAAATCTAGATTAGTTCAAAAAACCCAACAACCCATAATTGAAACCAAAGGTGATCAGGCTCTAATACCAATTGTAGGGAAGTTAAGTAGTGGAACAACTTCCTATACTAATATTGAGGAGAGGATAATGTAAAAAATTTCTCATATTTTTATAACAGTTACAAAAACTTAACAGAATTATATAAATTAATATGCATACCACAACACAATGATTTACGTTGAGAAAACCTTTTTGAGAGAAAAACATCACATTTTAAAAGCTACCCAATATATTATACAAAAACCAATAACAAATTATGATATTCTTGCAGATCAATCTTCTCTCAGGAGTATCGCCAACCATAGATCCAAATGTAACTAAAAAGCTATAAGACTCTTACACCCATCCTCCATTTCACTCACTTAATATATAGGAGATACAATACAAGAAATTGTCAAACAATATTACAGAACCATGGGCTAAAAACCACTTATGAAGTGGTTCCCACCTTATATCACATAAAATTTTCCTTGGGTCATTGGATATCTTGGAACACCCAAAAATATTTCCTTTCAATTTTGTTCCTATTTTCCAGTTTCTGTGTTTTTAGTGTCGTTCCCTAGTTTTTATCATTTACTATTGCGAAATTCAGGGTTGATTCTGGACATCATATTTTACTTATTTCTGGGTTTGCACCTCATTTGGATACTTCACTATGGAGATATTAAATATTTATGGTTAATTCTATGTCTTCTTCACTGTCCCAATGTTCAAATAGAATTTTTTGGTCTTGCGAAGCAATTTTCCGATCGACAAAGCTTGGTAACATATCACAATGTTCTTGGATGTTTGGTCATCTTTCTTGGATCACGCATAGTTTCCATTGGTCTTATGTATTGTTGGTATTTGGTACTTGTTAGTCCAAATCTTGATCTTTGTCCTTAATGTTCCATTTTTAGAGTCACCTTGTTATTTTTTTGAATCTCTAGCTGCCTAAGCCCTCATGTTCAAAATCTCAGCGAAAGGATCTCCCCTGTGTTTCACCTTTGTTTGTATAAAAGAAGGAAAATATTTTGCTAACAGGTTTGAACATGCTTAAATAGCCTTGAACAGTCTTGAACTCAGTTCAAGAATGTTCAAGAGTGTTCAAGCTTGTTCATATTTTTATGAAGCGGTAGCAGGTGAATAGCGTTTACGCTAAAAGAGGTGTTTCTTGGTCACAAGCTTCAGAACTTTTGGTTAATCAAAGATTGGAACTTATTGGATGCATTTGACTTCTTGTTTGAGAATGAAGGTAGAATATAAAGGAACAAGCTTGAACAGTGTTGAACACATGTGAACAGCCTTGAACTCGGTTCAAAGTGTTCAAGAGTGTTCAAGTGTGTTCAAGGATTTTGAAAAAGTGACATGTGGCATAAGCGAAGGACAACTGTCATGTTCGAGCTGTCGAATTAATGAGGAATTCGTGCGGCATAAAAGTTTGCGCAAGTGGTAGTGAATTATTGCGTGTGTGAACGGTCACTTCATTCTTCAAGATTTTATTGCCTTAATTATGGGCAATTAATTACTTATTCATGGTGTTTCTTATTAAAACCCTTCTTGGCGTTCATTATTTTTGAATTACTGTCATTATCTGTATGTACAAAGAGTGGAGGTAAGGGTTTTTGGAGCTCCGGTTGTAGAATTTTCCACAGTGGATAAGGTAAGTCAGGCTGTCACTCCTCCAGTGTTTAAATTTAAAGAGCTTGTAAATTTTATGGGGTTTCTATGGCATTTCTCAGTCTGTTCTTACAAGAACAAAGTCTGTATTCCATTTGTTTGTGAGTTTTTCTACTTTGGTGTGCAAAAATCCTATTGTAACAGACACAGATTTAGAGGGGTATGATGTTGAAGGGATAGCTGATAGGCTTACTGCATGTGTTGAGGAAAATGTCCCTTCTATGGAAATTTTGAGTAGTGGGTTGTGTATAGCCACTTGCTTCTCTCCTGCAGTGGTATGTCCAGAGCTTGTCCATGAATGTATCAAACATTATGACCAGTGAACCGAGTCAATTCTTAAAAGAAATGGTAAAGTGTTAATGGCTGTGAATAGAGGAATTTTTGCTTCCGCTTTCCAAATCCAAGAGTGAACTTTTTCAGCTTTCTCTCCTGCCCAATCCCTAGTTAAGTTCAAGCCAAATGTTGACGCGAACCATACTTCCATAGCAAAGCACTGGCTATTAAATGCCCAAAGAGGAGGTTCCCGCTTACCCAAAAAGTAAAACAAAAATCATATGCATCCACACATTAGTTATATTATGGTAATGTTGCATAGAGTCAGAGGGTCACCCGAGGCTTCTTTGTTTTCAGACAGGTTATTCTACTATGTAGAAATTTTTTTAGAGGGAAAACATAAGCTGGATTGGGCTGAATTAATTGTAGAATCTATGAGAGAACAACTGAATAGTTTCAAGCTTACTAGATGTGGCTTTTTCATGTCTTCTTATCTGATGTATTGCTTAGCATGTAGTAGGATTTGGGATGGTATGATTCATGAGCCCTGGATTGATGGCATGTATGTTTTTGAATATTTTCCTACACTTTGTAAAGACAATGTGATTCAGAATTACAGGAGAGTTCATGATCATTTATGGGTAAGCTCTGCTTTGAGATTTCTAGAGATTTAGCCAGGAGGATGAGTTCAGAGGCTTAGTAGTTTGTGACTAGATTTGGGAGTTTTATATTTAGTTCCCTAGGTTCTCTTATATAAGAATTGGTGGTTTCAAAGATGCTCCTACTAAATTGCCTAGGTATGCATTTGATTATTTCATCCTTGCAGAAGTTTGTAGATAGCTTGCTATTGTGCTTAAACATTCTCTTCCTGGAGAAAGAGGAGCTAAAGTTTTCCCATTGCAGTTAGGAAAGTTTTCATTCCTGACTATTGAGGATGCAATAAGTATTGGAAGTGACCTTGGTCATTTTGATTTCAAGTATTATACAGAATGAACAGGCTTTGATAACAAAAAAATTTCTAGCGAGAGCCTAGGTCTTAGATACCACATGTTTCCAGTTCCCATCTAGAGGATTTCTGGGAGGATTGTGCAAATGAATCCCAAGTCATGATAAGAGGCCATAGCAAACTTTTCATTTCCCAAAATTTGTCCATGAGAATACAGTTCAATATAGAGGGGGTAACAGATGACGGTTCTGACTTGGTTGAACCCAGTTTTAAAGGACTTCTAGACACTGAAGAAATAAAGATGGACTGGTTGAAGGAGGAGGAAGATGACATTAAATATAGAACACAACATGTTCTTAAATTAACTAAAAAGTGGCTGCAGGCAAAAAGAAAGCAGTCTGGTCCTAAACTAATTGGAGTTAAATCTTCAATTTTATTTTCCTCCCCCTCTGTTTCTAATTCGCCTAAACCATCTGGTAATGCAGGTTCCTCTGATAAGTAGTAGAAGAAAGATTCTAAGAAGAATTCTGTTGCAGAGCTTTCCATTGTGGCCTCTCCTCAATGCATTACTAGGTTGAGATCCTGACCACAAAGAAAAGTGAAGATGGCTCAGGAGCAGACAGAAACGGTTAATCTAGAGGATGACAAGTTTGAAGATTTGAACTACCATATTGGAGATGATGACCAAATCAGGAAAGACCTTTTTGACCTTGATGATGTAACCCTGGATTTAATGGACACCCCTACTAAAGCTGGTCCGCAGCCAACAACAACTAATGATACACCCAAATGGTTAAATTCTTTAGTTAACAGGAAATGGAGTTTGATTCCAATATCGATTTCGGTGCAAAATATTGTTAGTAAATATGCTCAAATGACACATAAGGCCAAGAAAGTGAAGAGTACAGCATGCATGTTTGCTGATGCTAAAAATAGGAAGTGGAAAGCTGAGGTGGAAACTTACAGACCAAAGGAAGAAAAGCAAGATGTGGCAGTCAAGGATTTTGAAGTAACCAAAATTGAGTTAGGGACAATGGACAGAGCCAGAAAGAATCACCTTTTCGAAGAAGCAGCTCAACAAATCCCGATTACATCGGTGCAAGATAGAAAAGAGAAGAAGGAATTGAAACAGACCATTGTTTCACTTTCCCAATTTATTAATACATTCTGCAACTTCGATGCTACCCCGTTGTCCCAATCATCTTAGGTGTTTGATCCCAATTCTAAGAAAGTAAGACGTTGCTGAATCAAGTTCAAAGGGGGCGGACTTTGGTTTTTTTAGTTGATGAGTGGATGTCTCAAGTACTCAATAATGGCAGGCAATACATTAGAGATTCACATTCAATTCTTCATGACACTAAGACAGTGATAGGAGAGTTGCAGGATCAGCGCCAAGTATGGGGTACAGATGAGGAGAAATGGGTGTCAGCAATGACCAAATTTATGGAAATCGAGAGGCATGGCTTTAATAAATTATGTGTAGAAAAGTCACTAAAAGGTGCCGAAGAGTCTATTTTCTTCATTCTCAGGAAAAATATCAGTTGGTGCATTGCTCTGATAAGAAGTGCCATTATGAAAAATATGGAATATGAAGCTGAAGCTAAACAGATCCAAAAAGTTGCCCTGACTGAGTTGAAAGTGATTAATTTCACTTATACCTACCCCTCCCTCTTTGGCGAGCAAGAACTAAAGGGCACTCTGGATGCTTTCGACTCAGCAATTAAGACTATCAGAGAAAATATTCATCCTAAAGCCTTTGATTTAACTCAGATAGAAAGGATTGAGTCTATGCTTTATCTGTGTGTCGATTAGTTATCTAATGTCACTGAGAAGGTGAAGAAACTGAGGTGGAACAAAGATACCTTTATGGCCCGAATAGTAAACTCCAAAATCCCATAGCTGTCGCTTGCGAAGGAACTGATTCAAGCATATAAAGAATGGAAGCCAACTCAATCAGTTACCGATGAAGAAGGAAGTCCAGCGGGAAGCGAGGATCGTGCCATAGATAAGGAGCCTGATTTGGCTAGCTAGTTTTTAATGAATTAGCATGCAAAACTTATAGGACATGTGTCCTCTTTCTAGTGGTCTAGTTACTTAACTGTTTGCCCAAGAGGCCATGTTTTTTGGGAGGCCTCTCGGTGCTCTGTTACTATTTATTTCAGCTGCTCCAACTTTGAAAGGGTTTGAAAAACTTTTAGACTGATAGATATAGATTTT
Source organism: Thuja plicata (assembly GCA_018584345.1). Taxonomy (NCBI): domain Eukaryota; kingdom Viridiplantae; phylum Streptophyta; class Pinopsida; order Cupressales; family Cupressaceae; genus Thuja; species Thuja plicata. The sequence continues at coordinate 411,060 of MU227609.1, read as the reverse complement.
GATAATTACAGTTTGAATTGTTAAATGTTATTAACATAATAGATTTCAGACAATTATCTGTGTAGTAATCTCTAAATTATATGACATGAAGGTTATTGAATCTGTGTTGTTCATAAGCTCAAGCAAGATGTCCTGTGTTGACATATTGTTTATCCTATTTTATACATTTGTCTGTTAGTTCATAATATCTAAAGTCTGTTGTTATCTACTTTCTATTATTTTTGGTCGAGAAGTTGTTTATATTTCCCATGAAATGCAATTGTGGAAGTGACTGTGTTTCCTTCCTACTCATTATCTAGTTAGATTTCTTTCATAGTTGTTTAAAAGCATATCATCAAAGAATGATATTGCTGCCTTTATAAGCTTTCTGGTCAAAAGCTAACCGATTGAAACATTATTTCATTTCATTGAATATCTTATGAGGCAGTTGTACCTATTATAAAATTCAGAGGGAAGTGATCACAAAATATAGTTACCCAATTATTAGAAATAGTTTGTCTTTTAAGGGTGATAGAGTAACTTAAAAGGATTTTTGTAGAAAGACAAATCTGTTAGCTAACAGATTTTTGGAGACTCTACTGGGGAGCACTTACAGTGTAGACCTGTGTTTAAATGCTTTGTTTTATGAACAAGATATGGTCCTACCAGCTATGATAATACCAAACTTGGAGGAGCAACCTCATGTTATTCAACCTGATCTTAACTTCCAAAATACCCAAGAGGACATATTTTCTGATTTGAACACTGTTGCTTGAAATTTAAAGACCAGCTATCACCAGTATCAACAAGTTCTCCTAGTTTTAGAAGAAGAAGAAGACATAGGGGAGTGGTTGAGAGGGCTCCCAATCGCCCAAGAGGCACAAGTTGTTGATAGAATTGCTCAGAGGCAATAAGAGAAAATAATACTGGATTCCCGACCATATACCAGGTCTCAGAGGAAAGAAGGTATTTTTGATACTTTCTTTGAAAGTTTGCAAAATCTTCATTTTTTGACCTCTTCTGTATTAAGATCCATAGCCAAGAGTAGGCCTTCTTCCCCTCCTAAAAATGCTCCCAATTCTTCCTCATCCTCTAATGTCTGGCAAGCTTTAACTTTGTCTGGTATTCAAGCACCACCTCTAGTAACAATCTTTCCAAGTGCAGTTATGGCTCAGCCATGGGGTGCACCCATTGGTCCTTTAAATTTGGGAGCTCATCATCCTCTCCCTAAAGGTATTAAAGAAGTCTTACCTAAGTTTTCTAGAGATGGAAAAGTCTGAGTAGATGAGCACTTGAATGCATTCAATGTAGCTACTGCCATTCTGGCAGTGCAACATGAAGATGTAGCAGTCAGACTCTTTGCTCAATCCCTGTTAGAAGGAGCTGCAGAATGGTTTGGTCATTTTCCAGCCGGGTCAATAACAAATTGGCAGACCAAAAAAATCATGTTTGAAGGACATTTTAAAGGGGCTGATGATGAACATTCTTTACTAGCACAATTAACACAAATGAAGAAGGGGATTAATGAGACAATGAGAGATTATGTGGCAAGATACAACAAGTTTATCCATAGAATCCCTGTTGCCAAAAGACCAACTCCTAAAAACCAGCAATGTTTCTTTGTAAACTCTATGCCCCTGGACATAGGTTTTCACTTAAGAAGGAGTAGGCCAGTTGATTTAGCTATTTCCCAAGAATAGGCCACTGAGTTAGAAGATGATCTTATTACAGCTAGGGAATGGAGAAAAGATGTGCAGATTTCTCACTCTCAACCTTCTACTTTAGCTCCTACAAATCCAGTTTTTCAGAGACTCATGAATGATGTAATTGCCTTGAAAAGACAATTACCGAAACAAGGATCTTCATTTCCCTACCCTTATCAAGATATCAGCTGAAAGCAGCCTAATCAATGGCATAATAAAAATCCTCTGTTGCCTTCTACTCAACCAAGATTGTCCTTGGAAGCTTCACCAAAAGAGGCTGTCATGTGTTCTTTTCATCTAACAATAGATCACGATGGTAATTCTTTCCCTGATATGTAAAGACATGTACAAATTGAGGCCACCAAAGATGTGCTAGGAGAATGTACTGTAGAATAGCTCCCTCAAGATAGACCTGGTGACTCTGGCTCATACTTTTTAGAATATGAATCTGATTCAGAAAGAGGAGATATTCTAGTCACCCTTGGGGATCCTGCTTGTGCCATGCTTACTCGAAATCAAAAGTTTTCAAAGAACACTTCAACATCAGCTAATTCTTTCCATAAGACTCGAGATCCTGTAAGTAACACTTCTCCTCCTAGCTCTTTGACTCTTGATGTTAAGGTTGTGCAAAAAGATTCTAGCATACCCTCTTTTGATATTGTAGAATTTTTCAAGTCTTTTGCTATCCAAATCTCCCCTGCTGAATATCTAAGATTAAATCCTAAAGAACTAGATAAATTGGTCAAGTACGTCAAAGGTGACCTTCTGAACTCATCACAATCTAACCAATGTACTATTGACCAAACTGATGATCCAGTCAATATTCCTACAATTATTTCACCATTTGTCATGAACAAGAGTGACACTGCTGTCACTCCTACCCCAGAATTGAAATGTGAATTTGATGAAACCAAGAAGCCTGACCCCTTTTATATTTATCTACTCCTAAATGGTCTTAAATTGAGTAACTACATTATAGATTCAGGTGCCTCTGATAATGTTATGCCCTCATCTATAGCCAAGGCTTTAGGTTTAACCATGACCAAAACTTTTGGGAGGTGCTATTCTATGGATGGGAAACAAGTGCCCTTAATCGGTCAAGTTAAAGATGCTCAAGTTGTTTTAGCCGCCCATCTTGATAAGAGACTCAAGTTAACCATTTTAGTAGTTGACATACCTACAAGTTATGGTATGCTCTTGAGTAGAACTTTCTGCAGAGACATGGGTGGGGAGATAAAGATGGATTGGTCAGAAGCCATCATTCCTATTGGGAAGAAAAAGGTCAAACTAGAACCTGAAGCTAAAAATAAATACACCGTAATCCCATCAGATGATCCTAAGGCGCAAATTCTATTCCAAGACTATGAGTTTGGTAATTACATGATTTTCTCAGATGAAACCCCTCCTATTTGTGAGGACATTAATGAAAATGATCAAATTTGGTCGATGGAGTTTGATGGTAGTTGTGCTACCACGGGTTCTGGAGCTGGTGTAGTCTTTAAAGGGCCTGATGATCAATATATCCCTTTTTCTTACAAACTATATTTTAAAAATACCAATAATACCGCCGAATATGAGGCTTTGTTGTTAGGGTTAAGAGAGGCCAAGACATTGGGAATAAAGGCACTTGTTGTGAAAGGTGATGCCGAGCTTATTGTTAAACAAGTAAAGGGTCAGCTTGCAGTAAAAAATGAGTGTCTGAGACATTACAAAAATTTAGTGTGGGACGAAATGGATTCTTTTGAAGCTTTTTCCATAGAAGCTATTCCCAAGAGTCTTAATACAAGGGCTGATTCCCTAGCCATATCAGTGTCTCTACTTCTTCCTCACCCAGATTTCAAAACAGGAACATATAGGGTGGAGATGATATACAGACCAGTTGTCCTAGATAACATTGAACACCTGCAAGTTTTTGAAGATGATACCTGGATTAAGGATTTTATGGTGTGTATAGAATCTTTTTCATCCATATACTTTGAAGGAATGAATGAAGATAGTGAAAGGTCTAGTCCTAAATTACTGCCAGAAGAAGAATTTGTCTAGTTGAAGAGAAACAAAATTCCCAAAGGTCTTGTTTCCTTAGAGAACTTATTTTCTCGAAAAGATGATAGTTTTATCTCAAGAAAAGATTCAGAATCAGATGTGCAAAAGGAATATGACAAGGTGAACATTGGCACTGTGGCTGAACCCAAATGGATATCTATAGGTAAAACTTTGTCTGTCCAAGAAAAGAAAAACCTTCAAACCCTGTTAACAGCCTATACTGATGTTTTTTCTTGCGATTATAGTGATCTTAAAGATTTTCAAAAAGGGAAATTTAGCCATCACATCCCTCTCAAGCCTGAATCAAAACCTTTTAGGAAAAAGCTTTGTAGTTACAATCCTAAGGTTTATGAAGCAATTCTAAAGGAAGTTGACAAAATGCTAAAAGCCAAAATCATTTACCCTATTCATCATTCAACTTGGATTGCGAATATTGTCCCTGTCAGAAAAAAGAATGGTGAAATAAGAATCTGTGTGGATTTTCAAAATTTAAATCAGGCCAGCCTAAAAGATAATTATGCCCTGCCCAAGATGGAACACATATTACAGGCAGTTGTCAGGTCAGAAATGATGTCTTTGCTTGATGGGTTTTCTGGATATAATCAAGTAAGTGTGGCTGATGAAGATAAATAGAAGACTACTTTTACCACACCATGGGGAACTTTTTCTTACAATAGAATGCCTTTCAGCCTGATTAATGCAGGGGCAACTTTCTAAAGAGCAATGGATTCTTCCTTTGCTGATTTGAAAAACAAAATTATAGTAATTTACCTTGATTATTTAACTGTGTACTCCAAAAGAAGGAAACATCATGTTCGGGATCTCAAATCAGTCCTATAGAGGTGTAGAGACCATGGGATATCTCTTAATCCTAAAAAATTAGTTTTTGGTGTGACTGAGGGAAAATTGTTGGGACATATCATATCCAAAGAAGGGATTAGTATTGATCCTGAAAGAGTAAAGGCTATTCAACAAATCAGTCTACCTTCAACAAGAACGGGAGTCAACTCTTTTTTTGGTCAGATTAACTTTTTAAGAGCTTTTGTCCTAGACTTTTCTAAGCTAACAAGGCACATAGTGGGAATTATGAGTGAAAAACATCCCTTTAAGTGGACAGAAGAAGGTAGAAAAGCTTTTGGAGCAATTAAGACAGTTGTAGCAAATGCCCCATCTCTAGTTTACCTGGACTACAAGAAATATTTCATCATTTATTTTTATGCTTCCGATCACACTCTGTTGGGAATTATAACTCAGAAGGATATTTCAGGAAATGAGGCTCCTATTGCTTTCATGAGTACACCTTTAAAAAAACATGAACTAAAGTATTCCCTCATTGAAAAGCATGCCTTTGTTGTGGTGAAATCAGTTAAGCAGTTTAGATTCTATATCCTTCATTCTCATTCTATAGTGTTTGTTCCTGACTCAGCAGTAAAGTCACTTCTCACTCAGCAAGAAGTAGCCATGAACAAAAGAGTAGCATGGGTGATGAAGATTCAGGAATATGACTTGATAATAAAGCCCACTAAACTAGTCAGGGGTAGGGTTCTGTGTAAATTCATTGCAGAAAATGTTAGTCATCCTAAAAGTCCAGAATGTGAAGTATCTCAAGTATTATTGGTCAGTTTAACAGATTCCTGGTTCTGTGACATTGCTTACTTTCTGACTTATGGAGAATGTCCACAAAGACTATCGCCCGAAGAGAGGCAGACTCTGAGGCTGCAAGCTGCAAAGTATGTAATATGGCAAGGTGTGGTGTATAAGAGAGGCCTTGACGGTATATTCCTAAGATGTGTGGATAAAAGTCAGCAGTTACAATTTCTTAAAACCTTTCATGAAGAGGCCTGCGGAGGTCATTTCTCATCTACTATAACGGCATTCAAAAGTCTTTGAAATTGTTTCTACTAGCCAGCTATGTTCAAGGATGCTTATGTGTTCATTAGGAACTGTGAAAAATGTCAGTTGTTTTCTGGAAGACCCCAATTAGCTGCCTTTCCTTTAAGACCAATTGTGGTGAGTGAACCTTTCAAAGAATGGGGAATTGATTTTATTGGTCCTGTCAATCCTCAGTCTAGTGAAGGTCATGCTTTTATCCTAACAGCAACTGACTACTTTACTAAGTGGGTTGAGGCCATTCCAACCAAAAAGGCTAATTCTCAGGTGGTATGTGATTTCTTAAAAGATAATATCTTGGTACGCTTTGGAGTACCCCAAAAGGTTGTAGCAGATAATGCCACTTACTTTTCTTCACAGGAGCTTTCCCTCTTCTATTTTGATCATAATATCTCTTTGGCTAATTCATCCAATTATTTCCCCCAAGGAAATAGACAGGCCGAGTCAAGCAATAAAAATTTGATAATGATCATGAAAAAGTTAGTGGATGATAGTGGAAAAAATTGGCATAAGAAACTTTTTGAAGCCCTTTGGGCCGATAGAATTACACTTAAGAGAGAAATCAGTATGGCACTTTTCAAATTGGTGTATGGAATTGGGGCACAAGTATCAGTTCCTTTCAAACTCTCCGTAGCTAAGCTGCAAATGGCCATTGAGGATCAAACTTTTAAAGACTTATTGGAGAAAAGGATCATGTACTTGCATAAACTAGAAGAAGAAAGAGAAGCTCTGGTGGATAAAATTACTGAGCATTAGGCTAGAGTGAAAAGCATTTTTGACAGGAAAGCAAGACCTAGAATTTTTCTGAAGGGAGATGAAGTTTTGGTATGGGAAAAAAGAAAGGCTCCTAAAGGCACCCACAGTAAATTTGAATCACTTTGGAAAGGCCCCTTTGTTATCACTGAAGAGTCGGGAATGAATGCTTTTAAGTTGGCTTATCCAGATGGAACGATCTTACCATTTTCCTATAATGGGAAAGATCTCAAATTTCTGAAGCTTTAATCTAAGTCCTTGTGTCCTACTGTATATATTAGTTTAGGTTTGCTTCTGTTTGGTGTGTCTTTCCTTTCTTGCAAGTTTTCTGATCCCTTTTTGCAGCAGTTTGCGAAACTAGAGTATTTGAGTTCTCTGGCTTTTGATAAAAGTCAATCCCCAGTCAGAGCCGGTGTTAGTCCAAATCTTGATCTTTGTCCTTAATGTTCCATTTTTAGAGTCACCTTGTTATTTTTGTGAATCTCAAGCTGCCTAAGCCCTCATGTTCAAAATCTCAATGAAAGGATCTCCCCTGTGTTTCACCTTTGTTTGTATAAAAGAAGGAAAATATTTTGCTAACATGTTTCTTGAACAGGTTTGAACTTACTTGAATAGCCTTGAACAATATTGAACTCAATTCAAGAATGTTCAAGAGTGTTCAAGCTCATTCATATTTTTATGAAGCGGTAGCAGGTGAATAGCGTTTACGCTAAAAGAGGTGTTTCTTGATCGCAAGCTTTAGAACTTTTGGTTAATCAAAGATGGGAACTTATTGGATGAATGTGACTTCTTGTTTGAGAATGAAGGTGAAATGTAAAGGAACAGGCTTGAACAGTGTTGAACACATGTGAACAGCCTTGAACTCGGTTCAAGAGTGTTCAAGAGTGTTCGAGTGTGTTCAAGTGTGTTCAAGGATTTTGAAAAAGTGACATGTGGCATAAGCGAAGGACAACCACTATCTTTTTAGATGCGGACCCCACTCAGGTAAGGCTTTTAATGAAGAGATGTATTGGCGGTGGTTAAGTCATGTTTGAGCTGTCGAATTAATGAGGAAATTGTGCGGCATAAAAGCTTGTGCAAGTGGTAGTGAATTATTGCATGTGTGAATGGTCACTTCATTCTTCAAGCTTTTATTGCCTTAATTATGGGAAATTAATTACTCATTCATGGTGTTTCTTATTAAAACCCTTCTTGGCGCTCATTATTTTTGAATTATTGTCGTTGTCTGTATGCGCAAAGAGTGGAGGTAAGGGTTTTTGGAGCTCCGGTTGCAGAATTTTCCACAGTGAATAAGGTAAGTCAGGTTGTCACTCCAGTGTTTAAATTTAAAGAGCTTGTGAATTTTACGAGGTTTCTATAGAATTTTTCAGTCTGTTCTTGCAAGAACAAAGTCTGCATTCCATTTGTTTGGGAGTTTGTCTAGTTTGGTGTACGAAAATCCTATTGTAACAGACACAGATTTAAAGGGGTATGATGTTGAAGGGATAGCTGATAGGCTTACTGCATGTGTTGAGGAAAATGTCCCTTCTATGGAAATTTTGAGTAGTGGGTTGTGTATAGCCGCTTGCTTCCCTCCTGCAGTGGTATGTCCAGAGTTTGTCCATGAATGTATCAAACATTATGACCAGCGAACTAAGTCAATTATTAAAAGAAATGGTGAAGCGTTAATGGCTGTGAATAGAGGAATTGTCGATTCAGCTTTCCAAATCTAAGAGCAAACTTTTTCAGCTTTATCTCCTGCCCAATCCCTAGTTAAGTTCAAGCCAAAGCTAACATGAACCGTACTTCCATAGCAAAGCACTAGTTATTAAATGCCCAAAGAGGAGGTTTCCGCTTACCCAAAAAGTTAAACAGAAATCATATGTATCCACACAATAATGATATTATGGTAATGTTGCACAGAGTCAGAGGGTCACCCAAGGCTTCTTTGTTTTTAGACTTCTTATTCTACTATGTAGAAATTGTTTTAGAGGGCAAACATAAGGTGGATTGGGCCGAATTAATTATAGAATCTATAAGAGAACAATTGAATAGCTCCAAGCTTACTGGATGTGGATTTTTCATGTCTTCTTATCTGATGTATTTCTTAGCATGTAGTAGGATTTGGGATGGTATGATGCCTGAGCCCTGGATTTATGACATGTGTGTTTTTGAATATTTTCCTATGCTTCGGAAAGACAATGTGATTCAGAATTACAGGAGAGTTCATGATACCTTTATGGGTAAGCTTTGCTTTGAGATGTGGCTCAGTAGTTTGTGACCTTATTTGGGAGTTTTTATATTCAGTTCCCTAGGTTCTCTTATATAAGAATTGGTGGTTTCAAAGATGCTCCTACTAAATTGCCTAGGTATGCATTTGATTTTTTCATCCTTGCAGAAGTCTCTAGACAACTTGCTATTGTGCTTAAACATTTTCTTCCTGGAGAAAGAGGAGATAAAGTTTTCCCATTGCAGTTAGGAAAGTTTCCATGCCTGACTATTGAGGATGCAATAAGTATTGGAAGTTACCTTGGTCATTTTAATTTCAAGTATTATACAAAACAAATAGGCTTTGATAACAAAATTTTTGCAAGCGGGAGCCTAGGTCTTAGATCCCACATGTTTCCAGTTCCCCATTAAGAGGATTTTTGGGAGGATTGTGCAAATGAATCCCAAGTCATGATAAGAGGCCATAGCAAACTTTTCATTTCCCAAATTCTGTCCATGAGAATACAGTTCAGCATAGAGAGGGTAACAGATGACGGTTCTGACTTGGTTGAACCCGGTTTTAAAGGACTTCTAGACACCAAAGAAATCAAGATGGAATGATCGAAGGAGGAGGAAGATGACATTAAATATAGAACACAACATGTTCTTGAATTAACTGAAAAGTGGCTGCAGGCAAAAAGAAAGCAGTCTGGTCCTAAAACACTTAGAGTTAAATCTTCAATTTTATTTTCCTCCCCCTCTGTTTCTAATTCACCTAAACCATCTGGTAATGCAAGTTCCTCTGATAAGCAGTAGAAGAAATATTATAAGAAGAAGTCTGTTGTAGAGCTTTCCACTATGGCCTCTCCTCAACACATTACTAGGTCGAGATCCTGATCACAAAGAAAAGTGAAGATGGCTCAGGAGTAGACAGAAACGGTTAATCTGGAGGATGGCAAGTTTGAAGATTTGAACTACCAGATTGGAAATGATGACCAAATCGGGAAAGACCTTTTTGACCTTGATGATGTAACCCTAGATTTAATAGACACTCATGCTAACGCTGGTCCTCCGCCAAAAAAAACTAATGATACACCCAAATGGTTAACTTCTTCAATTAACAAGAAATGAAGTTTGATTCCAATATCAATTCCAGTGCAAGATATTGTTAGTAAATATGCTCAAAAGACACCCAAGGCCAAGAAAGTGAAGAGTACAGCATGCATGTTTGATGATGCTCAAACCAAGAAGTGGACAGTCGAGGTGGAAACTTACAGACCAAAGGAAGAAAAGAAAGATGTGGGGGTTGAGGATTTTGAAGTAACCAAAATTGAGTTAGGGACAATGGACAGAGCCGGAAAGAATCACCTTTTCAAAGAAATAGCTCAACAAATGTTGATTACATGGGTGCAAGATAGAAAAGAGAAGAAGGAATTGAAACAGACCATTGTTTCACTTTCCCAGTTTATTAATACATTCTGCAACTTTGATGCTACCCCGTTGTCCCAATCATCTCAGGTGTTTGATCCCAATTCTGAAGAAAGTAAGACATTGTTGAATCAAGTTCAAAGGGGGTGGGCTTTGGTTTCTTCAGTTGATGAATGGATGTCTCAAGTGCTCAATAATGGTAGGCAATACATTAAAGATTCACATTAAATTCTTCATGACACTGAGACAATGATAGGAGAGTTGCAGGCTCAGCGCCAAGTATGGGGTATAGATGAGGAGAAATGGGTGTCAACAATGACCAAATTTATGGAAATCGAGAGGCATGGCTTTAATAAATTTTGTGTAGAAAAGTCACTAAAAGGTGTCGAAGAGTCTCTTTTCTTCATTCTCAGGAAAAATATCAGTTGGCGCATTGCTCTGATAAGAAGTGCCATTATGGAAAATAAGGAATATGAAGCTGAAGCTAAACAGATCCAAAAAGCTGCCCTGATTGAGTTGAAAGTGATTAATTTCACTTATACCTACCCCTCCGTCTTTGGTGAGAAAGAACTAAAGGGTGATCTGGATGCTTTTGACTTAGAAATTAAGAGTATCAGAGAAAAGATTCATCCTAAAGCCTTGGATTTAACTCAGATAGCAAGAATTGAGTCTATGTTTTATCTGTGTGTTGATCATTTATCTAATGTCACTGAGAAGGTGAAGAAACTGAGGTGGAACAAAGATGCCTCTATGCCCCGAATAGTAAACTCCAAAATCCCCCATCTATCACTCACGAAGGAACTGGTTCAAGCATATAAGGAATGGAAGCCAACTCAATCAGTTACCGATGAAGAAGGAAGTCCAGTGGGAAGCAAGGATCGTGCCATAGATAAGGAGCCTGATTTGGCTATCTAGTTTTTATTGAATTAGCATGCAAAACTTATAGGACGTGTGTCCTCTTTCTGGTGGTTTAGTTACTTAACTATTTGCCCGAGAGGCCATGTTTTTTGGGAGGCCTCTCGGTGCTCTGTTACTATTTATTTCAGCTGCTCAAACTTTGAAAGGGTTCAAAAAACTTTTAGCCTGATAGATATAGATTTTGATAATCACAGTTTGAATCGTTAAATGTTATGAACAGAATAGATTTTAGACAATTAGCTTTGTAGTAATCTCTGAAATATATGACAGGAAGGTTATTGAATCTGTGTTGTTCATAAGCTCAAGCAAGATGTCCTGTGTTGACATATTTTTTATCTTGTTTTATATATTTTTCTGTTAGTTCATAATATCTAAAGTCTGTTGTTATCTACTTTCTATTATTTTTGGTCGAGAAGTTGTTTATATTTCCCATGAAATGCAATTGTGGAAGTGACTGTGTTTCCTTCCTACTCATTATCCAATTAGATTTCTTTCATAGTTGTTTAAAATCATATCATCAAAGAATGATATTGCTGCCTTTATAAGCTTTCTGGTCAAAAGATAACCGATTGAATCATTATTTCATTTCATTGAATATCTTATGAGGGAGTTGTACCTATTATAAAATTTAGAGGGAAGTGATCACAAAAGATACTTACCCAACTATTAGAAATAGTTTGTCTTTTAAGGATGATAGAGTAACTTAAAAGGATTTTTGTAGAAAGACAAATCTGTTAGCTAATAGTACTATGTTGAGATATTGTTAGTTGTTTTTCATTGATGTCAATCAAGTGAGTACACTCATAATATACTACAGGTAAAGTGAAGATACAATCGATAAGCAGGTCATACTAAAATTTGGTTAAGTCCAGACGATCGATAGACTACACATACATCATTTTAGTTGTGGACATGATACATATAGAATTTTTAGGAGTGATCATAGAATTATCTTTAACTAGTTTACATTGCAAATTTGTTCCAACCACAACTTATTTATTTGAGTGGTGATAGAGTTTTAAGTGTCACGGACACTACGATAGGTAGAACTCTTATGTTCTTGATCAATCGGTCAGTAGATCACAGATTGGTGAGTGGTAAAGTGTATGTGATAACTTATAATGATTTGATGATGTGGAAAAAAGGTTATACATCTAATGTATGGGTATTTATAGAATCAATGCAAGCATTTAAGACAGATTTGAGGTATTTCTTTGGAGGAGTCAAAACCTGTTTGACTACCTTGGAAATATAAACTTGCAGATCTTATCCTAACCTAACATGGTCATGATAAGTCATTTTTTTCATCGAGATTATCAATTTGACACATGGTACTATCTTAGAAAAGCAATTTCAATTTCATTCTTAGGTCGGTGCAAGCTATTTATATAAGGAAAAAATTCTTATTGAAAAAGTTGTTGTTGATGTTGAGAGAGAAGTTGCAAGAGATTAGGGTTTTGTGATTTCAAGTTGTTGTGATCAGAGAAGAGAGAGAAGAGAGAAGTACAGAGTACATAGAACATATTGGATCTGACAAGGAATTTGTGCTACATCTAGATAACTTATCTTTTTGTTTCCAAGTATTTTTTGCAAGAAAAATCTCTTAAACGGGTGAACTCTAACATGTTCTTTTTGTAAATCTTTTAAAATGGTGACTTCTTTATTGAGGTTTTAAATCCTCTAGCAAGGTAGATCATAGTTGATCTTATTGTCCTCCTAATAGTGTACTATTCACTCCTAATAGGACAAACTTTTAGAAAGGGTACTTTTATCTCCTAACATGACTAACTCATATACTGAAGTATTGGGCTTGTGGGTGTCATCCCCACCATGGTTTTTTTCCCTCTTATAAGGGTTTCCATGTGAAAATATTTGTATTGTGTGTGACAATTTTTTGGATGCTTGATACAGTTAATTTCTATTTGTTTACTTCACTTATATGCATAGTGGTTTGGAAGTAAATATTGTTGTTATTGAAGTTTGACGTTGTTGAATTTGTACAATACTTGTTAGTACTGATTCACCCCCCTCTCAGTACCTATTAGTTTAACCAGTTTCTATGTCTTTGCATTGAAATCTTTTTATTTGGGTCTTGACCTATATTTGTACACGTTACATATTCTTTGTCTTGGAAAATGTAATTGTTCTGGATGACATATGTGTTGTAAAGGCTCTATATATTGAGGCTTTCTATCTTTGTTTATGAGTAGTGTGGAGAAGAGAAGTATGATAACCTTGGAGGTTAGCATTAGGATTTAGTTCTAATTTCTATTATAATCATACATGTATGCCAAAAAAAATTAATGTGCATGTTGTAGGCCATTGTGATGTAAATATATAATTTCTGGATAATGCAAAGATCTATTGTACCATCTTGATTGTCTATTCTTGTTCCTAAGTTGGTTATTATAGCTATGTTGGCTCTTTTTGCATGGTTTGGACCATATCCATTGGGGAAACTCCTGCCATGAGTGCATCAGGTGGTATCAAAGCAAGGTTGGTGTTCATGTGTTAGCAGATCGAGTTCCCAAGATTGCATAGCCCTAGTTGATTTGTTGTGGGGTGTAAAAGTATAGATCTGACTTGCAATTACAGAGAACTTGGGAAAGGGGATTAAAGATGATATTTTTGTTAGTTATTAAATTTGTATGGGTTGATAAGATATCTCATTAGTGAACCGATTGCCAAAATGAGGTAGATTGTGAGTGTGTTCAATAGATCACTGAGTGAGAGGCAAATTAATCCTTGTAGCCTGATCTCTGAGTTGAGGTAGATGCACCTAAGGATTCGAGGAGATGTCGCCTAGAAGAGTGAACCCTAGAAGGTTAGAACAATTGATGGAGGATTTCAAAAATGAGATGAGGAATGAGATCCTAAATGTATTGACTAGATTGCGAAGGAATCTTGAGTCTGAGGAGGAATATGTGAAAGGTAATGAATATCTTGATATCATAGATACTGAGATCCTTGCAGATGAAGAAAGATGTTTGAGAGCTATGGCACAAGTAAGTAAAATTCATAGGATGAAAGTTTCCACATTTTCTGGTTCATTACATCTTGATGATTTTATAGATTGGATTAGTGAACTAGAAGATTAATTTGAGCATGAAGATATCATATATCCATAGAGGTTAAGGTTAGCATAGAATAAGTTGAAGATTCATATTTCCTTATGGGGGAAAGATTTGCAGGAAGATATAGAAGGAAATGGTGAAATGAAGATCACTAGATGGAGGGTAATAGTTTCTAGCTTAAAGGCTAAAAGCATTCCTAATAATTATGAATTATAATTATTTAAGAAATTGTAGAACTTGAAGTAGAAAGACATGACTGTGAAGGATTACACCGAAGAGTTTTTGGAGATGACAATCAGATCTGGACACCAAGAGATATCTAAGGAGAGCATGGCTAGATATATTAATGGCTTGAGATTTAATATTCAGGATGAGTTGATTATGTTGAGGATTTATACAGTGGAGGATTCTTATTAGTATGCATTGATGGTAAAAGATAAGTAAAAGATAAGATAGGGTAATCCTAGAGGAAGATAAATAAAAAAAAGGTAGCAATGGAAAAGAGAAACAGACAATTAAGGTTGAACCTGATCATAAGAGGAAGTGGTAGAGAGGAATTCAAAGCTACTTGTTTCAAATGTGGTGGCATAGGACATAGATCTTTACATTGTTCTGAAGGATCTAGTAAGATCTTGGGGAGAAAATCTTGTGGCACATGAGGAGCGGACTACTGATAAAATTGAGGAAAATGTAGCAAAACCTGAAATGGGAGAATCTCTTATACTTAGGAGATTCATGTTGAGTAAGAAGGAAGTTGAACCTATACAAAGGAGGAATTTGTTTAGGATTTTTTGAAAATCAAAAGGTAAATGTTTTAAGTTTTTTCTAGATTGTGGTAGTACTAAAAATTTGGTATCAGAAGAGATGGTACAAAATCTTGGCTTGAAGAGGCTTAAAAATCCTTGTCCTTATGGGATAAGTTGGTTTTTAGATGAAAATATGGTGGAGGTGAAAGAGAATGTCTGGTTAACTTAAAAATTGTACCTTATAGAGATGAGGCATTATGTGATGTGGTATATACTAGTGCTTGTCATGTTTTATTGGGTAGACCTTGGCAATTTGATAGAGGAGCTATTCATGATTGCAGAAGTAACTTGGTCACAATAGAGAAGGATGGGAAAAAGTTTAATTTTTTTTCCTTAAAGGAGGAAGAGGGGAGGAATGCAATGAATTTCATCATTTTGAAGAGTTATTGTTCATAGAAATACAATAAAGAGGTTAATATGGATTTAAAAAATGATCTTGGAGGCAGATCAAAGAATCGGTTGGTATCAAATAACCAGAAGGGTAAAGTGCAGCAACAGAAGGATTTGGATCAGATGAAGTATTGCAGCAGAGGTAAATTGGGTGCATGAAGGAAGAGAGGTGGATATATAATGTATTTACTACCTGATGTTGATGTGAGGTATGAAAGAGAGAGTACATAGAAGAATAAGATGATGGATCTAACAAAAGAGAGAGCAGAAGTGCAAAAAGTTGCAGACAAAGAGGATATTTGGAGTAAGAATGAGCATGGGATTTATATCCCGAATCCTTTCAAATGTTCATAAGTTTCTCTTATGAAACATTTTCTTCTCACTAGGGGTGTCTGATCCAGGAGCATCCTTTGGTCATTAGCAATCTTGTTGAACTGCCTCACAATAGGTGCTTAGTAATTGTGCCCAAAGCCTCACTTAGGGATAGTTTCTCCAATCTAAGGATTACTTCTCCCACCATGAGGTGCATTTAGTTTTTCAACCAAGGATGTATACTTGAAATGGTTCGGCACTGTATGTGCACTAAGTCCCTTAAAGAGTCATTCTACCTATGTTACAGGAAGGTAAAATGCATGAAAGGAATCTACACTAGCGCTGCAGGAAAGTAAACACACTTACTTCTTACTGAAATGAATGCTAGAAATTGTAAACTCTACCTAAGTCTATTATTTCAACCTAGAGTATTCACTCTAACTATCCTTGCAGGTGCTGCAGGAACATTCACAAAGTACAATGCTGCAGGAAGAAACTATAATCTTCTATCTAAGATGTTGGGAATGCTAAAAGTAAATCTACTCTTCTCTATTCTAATCCACCTCCCAAGTGGGCCTCCTTGGTCGGCTTCTACTACTCTATTAACACAGAAGTAAAACCAAGAATCACTTCATTATATTTCAAGAACTAATTACATAAGAACAATACATAGAACTGGAAAATAACTTGTTGTGCAAGATACAACACTGTATCCCCAAAAATTTCTGAACTTAAAAACTAACAGTCAAATCCCTATAAATAGAGGATCGACACTTTATTTCAAAACAGAAAAGAAAAAAGCTATCTGAAATCATGCTAGAGAAGAGAGGGAAACATGACAACCCATGAAATGTGCAATAAAGTTTTGGCGACCAATTCAACACGGTGATGAGTGCAGAGGGAACATAGCAGCACTACATTCCTACATTTCTGGAATAGTGGCTCCTCTTTTCTAGCGGTCGTGTCTTCTGGTGTCATGATGGTTACCCATCACAGTTGGACCTCAACTTCCTCTTTTAAATGAAGTCAACCACTCTAAAGCTACTCCTACTTCCTGGCAGGTTAGTTATCATGCAAAAATATTCATATAACTAAACTTAATCAAATTGATCCAAATATTAGAACAAAAATTATGATTATTATATGAAATACTGCAATATATATAATACTAGCAAAACATGACATAACTATCTACCCATGGGTTTGACGGTTCTAACTGTACTTTGACACAAGTTCAACTGATTATAAGTCCACAAATGTTTTGGTAATACTTAAAAAAATTATTAAGATCAATATAATAGAGACAATAAATGGCCTCGTCATCTGCCCCCTAGTAAGTTAAATGCTTGTCCTCAAGCATTGTACCTTATGGTTGTTACTCAAAAATTGCCAACCTCTGTCCTTCCTCGCCTCTGGCTCTTAAAGGTGTAATAGAATCCTATTGTCTTCTCCCAGACATCTGCTCAGTGAGCCTCCTGCAGCCGGTCATGCCTTTCAGGATTGATGTCATAAAGGGGTCAAAGGAGCATAGGTGGCTGCATGGTAAGTGGACACCAGAGTTCCTATATAATTTGTCTACCTAGCTGCATGTATTTTGGTGCTCTGTGAATGGCTTCTTGGAGGTTGATAGGGTTGTGTGGCTCTAATCTCTTAAATGCTTCGATTAATCTGCTCCACCTGCTTCTGGCACCAGCCAGGGCTCTCTGAAAGATGGAGTAAGAAATGTCATCATACTCAGCATAGAGCTCTATTTTGATCCCAATAAATTTCTCCCTTGTTTTCTCTTTGACTTTTCCATAGGTCAGATTGAGCCAATCTCTAAGGAGTACATCTAGTTTGCTGCTCTCTGCCCTCAGTGGCAGTGGTTCTAGTTTCTCCTAATCCCTGTAATTTTCTAGTTGTCTATCATAATTGGCCTCATTGTGCATCCAGTACATTAATTCCCTCAGGTGTACATCCCCTATGTAAAGTAGAGGGTTCCACTTAGTTTCTATAGGGATAATGAAGTTATGTATATACGGTTCACAAAGTAAGTTCTACTACCATGAGGGAAGGGTTTGGTATAGGCTATAAAATTCTTGAGTTGTTTTAAACTCAGAGTCTATGTCTTTAATGGTCATCATTAATTGGAATAATAGGAACTTTTGTTTCAAACATATGGCATAAACCCTAGGTGGTGGCCTAAAAGTAATTATTTGATCAGCCAACTTAAGGGCATGATCTATCTTTTTTTTTTTGTCTTGCCAATTGCTCTTTTAACTTTGCAATCTCCTCCCCTTTCTCTGCTATTACCTTCTTCATTTTCTTTTTCTCTTCTTCCCATAAGGTTGTTGTCAAAACATTCTTATTATATAATCCAAAGAGAAGGGTCTGCAAAGTGATCGGGCCACAATCTTCTTCCTGGTTCTTTTGCCTCCTCTGTTCATTCCATGATTTTTCTAAC
Source organism: Thuja plicata (assembly GCA_018584345.1). Classification (NCBI taxonomy): domain Eukaryota; kingdom Viridiplantae; phylum Streptophyta; class Pinopsida; order Cupressales; family Cupressaceae; genus Thuja; species Thuja plicata. The sequence continues at coordinate 393,134 of MU227609.1, read as the reverse complement.
CAGGTTCTTTTATAGGGAACTAGGGCAGTCTCTGAGCAAGATGACTGATGAGTTATTGAGGCATTCTCCTCATTTTTTTATGAGATATCCTGATGGATTTCTTGGGGGCTATTTTGGCATACATCAGGTTTAGTTTCACATGTCTCTTTTGGATTTTGAGGAATGTCTGGAATTTCAGACTGATTTGGAAAATCATCCAGAATAATTTGTACATGAGGCCCTTCATCATATTTCTTGGGGGAAATGGATTGGCTTTGTAAGGATACTCTAGGGATTTTTCCTTGTTGGAAACACCGAGAGGGGGGGGGGTGAATATGTGTTTAACTAATTATTCTATTTCAGCAACTTTAAACATAAATCAATTATATAACACTTGAAGCTTATCACAAGATCACATAACACATAATATGATTACAGGGAAACCTTGATTAGAGGAAAACCCTGGTGGGATTTATTACCCACAAATATGCACTAGTATAATGAACCTGTTAAAGTTCCTTTTCCCTATTAGGAGTAGTATTTACAATGCAAGTGCAATGACCTGGTTAAGGGCCTGACCCTGTTAGGAGTCTTTTACAAATTGTATCATCTTAAAATGGAAGAACTTCCATGTTAAGAGCATTTATCCCTTCTTAGGGGATGTATTTTACCTCCATTACATCATCCCCCCATTTCTACATCATCCCCCCTGATCTGCTCCTCCTTATACCACTTTCGGGACTGATTTCTAAATTCTGGGTTGCAGGACTCTGTTTCTAGGATACAGGGACAGGGTCGACCTCCTAGGATAGGGTTGACCTCAGCCCTGCCCTAGGAAAGGGTCAACCTTGGCCCTATCCTAGGATAGGGCTGACCTCGACCCTGTCCCAAGGTCCCAAACCCAGAATCCCACAGTTTCCCAGATGTCGGTCTTTGCAAAAAGTTCTCTCCCACTTTCGGGTTGGCTGTTTCGGGCTCCGAAGTGGGGATTCCTAAATTATATTTAATATAGGTCCTCTTCTAGGGGCATGGGTCTAATTTTAATTTAATTCTCCTATGTTGGCCTCCTTAGAATATTGTGCCCTAATTTCATATAAAAGGAAGCCTTCTCCTCTCATTTTCTCTAAGTCTTCCAAGTGCAAAAAGCTCTAGCCAAGATTTTGTTCAAGCATCCATTGTTCTACATGTTTTCAAGCACTCAATGTGTTCAATTCTTCCTCTCAAGCATTTAATTTCTCCATTGAAGATCAAGGATTCAAGCTTTCAAGCCTTTGAAGGGATTTGGTTCAAGCATTCAAGATTCATCATTCAAACCCTAGATCTAGCCATCATGATGGTGTGATCTTCCTTCAAGATCCTTTGTGCATCCTCAAAACTCTTTCAAGGTGGATTCAAAGCATACAATCATGGAGTTTTATGGTTTCTAAAGTCCATGCTTTCATATTTACATACTTGCTACATTTGAATTACAATTGCATATCTATTCAATATCATATCTTCATTGCTAGATTCAATTCTACTACTTGCTAGCCTTCTTATTTCAAATATTGATTTCAAGGTTAATTCCTAAATCGGGGTTTGACTAAGGCAAACCCCTCCCCCACAAAAAACAAACATTTTTCTTATAGGTACAGGTTCAGGACTGTAGATCCGAGGCCAGATCTGGATACCCTTTTCGGTTTTCTTTCAGACTGTGCAAACAAGGACACTTTCGGAGTTGAGCAGATCAAGTTAAAAAAAGTGGTACAAGGTCAACCTTTTTCATAAGATGACATTGAAATAGAAAAATATTTATGGGTTTTGTCTGTCTCTGTGTTCCGGTTCGGTATCAACTGTCAACATCTCCAGAAATAGTCTAGAGATCTCAGAAAACAGCAATCTTTGATCTGCAATATTTCAAGGTTAGTACATTTCTATCATTCATTTCAATTCAAATCCTTAATCATTCTAAATCTATCACACATTTACAATCACATCCATTTCAAC
>MU227609.1:377777-391119 GCA_018584345.1 Thuja plicata | reverse complement strand
TTTCCAATAGATTGATTCATTTATGCATTGATCCTTTTTGGGTTGATCAATTTGGATCCTTCCTTTGTGCATTTGAGAATAAAGGAGAATATCTTATCTTTCCCTCCACTCTAAACATTAAATGTAAGGTGAAAAATGATTTGAGTAAAAAAACACTCTTATTCCACGAACATCATTTTTCTCCTTTACACAAATAACCCTATTAGGGGTGAGGACTCATTATCCAAGAGCTCACTGCTCAATGAGAAAAAAGGCTACAACCTCCTGAGAATAGATATGCACTATATCCAAAAGTGAACTATTGTATATGACACAGATGTCTAATTAGTTCTGATTATGCGCTTATGCTCTTATCTTCTTTAAGGGCTCTATCTCATGCTAACATCTTTATACTTCTCTTCTCTGCATATTTCCTCGACACTTCAAATATATCTTTACATTTCATATATATGTTTATGCCTGAATAGACGCGACTATAAACAATACCTTAGTCGGACCAAAAACAACATTCACAATGCTTCCAAATAAATTGGCTTAAGAATGTTTACAAAAAATTTTAATACATGATTACAAAATTATTACAATAGGTGCTTGGCTTTTACAAAACAAAATATTACACGCTAATCAAAAACCTGAAGTCGGCTTCATACTCTGTATTCTGAACTACTAGTGTACTTGTTCTTTCTGTAACTTGTCTATACTAAAATTCTATGCCATGCGTGTATAGGGTAAGCATAACAACATACCATAGAGCTTAAGTCTGAATGTGCATATCCTGATGTGATCGTACGCACATGCAATGATGCTCTGATCGACTGCAAGTTATTGTTTTGTTCTGTCTTCTACACTTAGTCAATTTTCACTACATAGTTTTCTGTCACAACTTCATATGAATTTGTTTCCATAATGACAACACAAAATAAGTAATATAATCCTTGGGAGTCAACTTGCCAACAATCTCCCGCTTTGTCATTAATTGAAACAAAGGAATGTGGCCATGTTACTCAAAATTGACTGACACCAAAAAATTGTATGTTATCTTCCTTTAACATATACTATATCATAATATATACACTACTCCTCATACATACTCATATTCCTTGAATACATTACTCCCCCTTTGACATTAATGACAAAGGTGTCAAAAGTGTAAGTCTCTAGATACTTAATCCATATATACATCTGGATATGTTATCTGCAGATTATTCATCTCTCGCTGCCAGAATGTCTTTAGTGCATCAATTGTTTGTAGATGGATGCATAAGGAATATGTAAGCTTTTCCATCTTTTTCAAATACATTCTTGGTCCTTGATCATAGGTAGCAATGGTTGCATCAATCTGTTTGATATTCTCATCTAGAACTGCTAAGGAGGGTGCTAGTGCATTTCTCACTTGAGTCTGCCTGATCCTTATCTTACTGATCTCCATTTTAGCTTTTTCTATCTTGTCCAACTAACCTTGATAGATATTTTTGCAGATGTTCATATCTTGCATGGATTTTTCAACTAATTTTCTAACACTATCAACCAAGATATTTGCCTCTTCTATCTTTTTGATATGTTCTGAGGTGAATTTCACTCTGTCCATACAGTTTTCTACTATATTTCTACCTTTGACTGCAAGTTCTTTCAACATAGACTAACCAATCTTTAATGACTTTAAGTCTAAGTAAAAATTCTTTACCAATTCATTTAATCTTTCCTTTTTGTACTCATCTTCTGCGATTCTAGTAGCTAAGTCTACTAAGCTTGTAAAATGTGCTTTGAAGCTTGTTAGAATGATGTGTACATCATCAACTGACTGAATTTTAGCTACTTTCTTGTCCACAAGCACTAGGTCATTTAGAATGTTCACTGATTCCAAAAAGAGAGGTTTTCTCATAACTTGTTTCTCTTTGGCTTTTTCCATGGCTAGGACGCTGATCTTGATCAGGTCTTCTTCTCCCCATGCATCCAGACTTGCTGAGTCAGGAGTTAAACTTGACAACAATGAGTTTGATGGTTGAATGGATGGTATGAATATAGTATTCTGACTAGTATCCATGCATTCACTTTTTACTGGGATCTCCATGACTATGTCTCATTATTTTGATTATCTTCCTATTTATTCAAGTCTGTTGAATCTTTAGAGGAATCTTCATCTTGTTGTAAAGATGTGTTATCAGTGCATACCTCCTTTGTCTCCTCAATGCTTACAAATGCTTTTTCAACTTTGTCCATATGATTATCAAAAGCGGTCATGGATATCTTGATATCATCAATCACTATAGTATCCCCTGAATCTTTTGTTGTATCAGAAGTTATTGAAGCTAAGGGCACTAAAACCTATGGACTTGTCTTAGGTGCATTTTGAATCACTGGTTCTATAACCTATTTGGGAGGAATTGGAGTTACCTTTGTTGTAGGCGTCATTGATGGATACATATGTCTATCCATAAATACCCGCTCAAATTCTTTCTGAGTCTCTTCACCAACCTGATCATTCTCCTTATTCATGATATGGAGAACTCTTGTTTTTGTTCTTAGGTGTGGCTTTACTAAATCCAACAGAATGGCTTTCTCATCATGCGAACATACCGAGAGAATACTATCCAATGTTTCTTCTCTTATCCTCATATCCTCTTCAATTGCTTGCCTCTTTAATATATCAAGTATGTTCCATACATTGTCTGGTATGACTGTTTTGAGTTCCAATACTGTCCTTTTGAACTTAATCATGTGAGAGATGATCATAGAATGAATCTCTGATTTGTCTATCTCTTGATATTTGTCATATATACTCTTGAGAGATTCTAGTCTTCCTTCATTAACAATTCTGTTCTTTAGAACAGTTAGACTAGGTCTAAATCCTACCTCAGGAGGGGCTTGTGTGTTCTTTACCTTGCTCCTTGTAGTTCTTGAGGATGGATGACTTGTAGGAACTTGCTTCTTCCTTCTAGTCAGCTTGTTGGGGAAATAAGGTGGAGAAGATTGTAGATCAATGGTGGTTGATGGCACAGATGTGTCTACATTTGATTTCTTCTTTTTCTTTTTAGGCATATCATCAGTCTTTTCCATTTTCACTTCTGTGGGATTTTTCTCAATTTCTTTGGAAATCTTAGCTTCCCTAGCTCTATCTAGGTCTTCTTGTGTAACACCATGAACTTTTAAGATATTTGAGGTAATCCTTGATGCCTTCCTTTTGTTGTCAGCATTGTATAAGATAGAATCAACTTGATTTGTCTTTTCTTTGTAAGTACCCCATCTAGGTTCATTGGGATCCTTGGGCATAGATAGGAGGACTTGTGCATAACCTTCCAGAACATGTTCTTCAACTTCTTAACCGAGAGGGTGAATCCATTTTGTTCTAGGCTCAACTGCCTCCATGCAAGTACAATCAGTTTCCACCATGAAGCATATGGTGTCTTTGTATTTCTCAACTATCTTCTCAGGTATCCTAAACCTCTTCTGCATATTAATCCTGAATGTTTTGATATCCATATCCATAGTATCTTTTGCACTACTCTCTGATGTATCTTTTAGTGATATTTGAGTCATAGTAGGTTTACTTCTATCTAGGTAAAGATTTGCAACTTTACCAACAATGTGGAAGTACAGGTAGATGATCAAGGAGCCAAACCTGAATATCTTTCTCTTGTCATGCTTAATAGCCTTGATGTTCTCAATCAGTTGTGCGCACAATAGTTCACAGAGATTGTACTGAGTGTTATCTTTCACTATCCTTATTGCTGCCAGAACTGTTGCTATGGACACACTATTTAGTCTGCTTGCCTGCTGAAACTTGTATCCAAGTATCATAGTGAGTAGTTTGATATCATCCTCCTTAATAGGATCAACTGTCATACTGCTCCTATCACTTCTAGATAAGAAAACTTGTTCAACCTGCTTCTTAACATCCTTGCCAGTAGGAAGAACTGGTCCAATCTTAGGAAGTCCAGTCAATGCATGGATTAGGTCTGCAGTGATGCGGATAGGAACCTCACTAATCTAGATAGGTCATCATGTATCCTGCTCAGTAATATCTTCACCCATTCTGGCTCATAGAACTCGTGCGCATTGGAATAGTCAAAGATAGGGTTATCAATGAGATGCACGTATTCATCCTTGAATGAGTAGTCTGGTTTCATCATTGAACCCATAAGAGTATCTATTTTGTTGTCTCCAACTGTTTCCTTCTTGCAGTAGATGTATGCGCGAATGTCTTCCACGTGCACGAATCCTAACGAAGTCTTAGAGAATTATCCTTCAACATCATCTAATATGGACTTGAATGGATGCTTCTTAAAGACAAATCTCTTCCTTTCAGCAATGTAAAATACAACTGGGGTTGCCATACTTACTTGCAACTTGATTAAGTAGGGTTTTACGACAATTCAAAATGACGCAACTGCTAGGGTTCTATTTCAACTTGCAATCCATTCACCAAATGATCAAATCGATACCTTTGATTTATTTTATGCTTAGTGCCCCTATGCTCTCTGTAGGTTTTATGATCTCAGATGTAAGCAATGAGAGTAATCGATCAATCCATTGATTTATATAAATTTTTCCGTATTTAATGTCGTAAGTGATTTTATTGAGACTTTCAAACTTTATTTTGAATGAAGTATAGACAATGTGTGAATGAATACTGCATTCTTTTGTTATCACTGACATGAATCCAAAGGTGCATACTCGAAGGTGAGTATACCAGCCACACAGGGGTTCAGAGCTAGAGTAGCTCCCCCTAAGACCATGAGGGTCAACTATCTAGAATTAGAAGGTGCATCCACTAAGGATGCATCTACTACCTTTTTCTCTTCATTATCCTTCTTTACTTCAACCCATATTTTATCTGAGTTAGATTTAGCTTCCACAAACTTAACTTCTCTTGATTCTTCAAACAGAGACTTTTTAGGATTCTCTTGTCCTTCTATTTTTGATCTGCAAAACCTTGAGATGTGTCTAGCTTTTCCACATGAGTGACAAATGATAGGAGGTATGATGTTGTTATTCATCATGCTGCACTGCTTGGCTATGTGTCCATTATAATTACATATCTGACATGTAATGTTCTGTAAGTTTCTTTGAGGTTAGTTTCTCTGATTGTATTGAGTCTGATTCCTCAGTTGTGACTGATTTCTTTGAATTGTTCTGCAATGAATATCCCTATGACCAAACTTCTTACAGGAGTAACAGTAACCATTAAAGGGTCTTACATCCTTACAATATCTTTCCAAGTGACCTTGTTTGTTACAGGCATAGCAAGTATGGTTGACTGTCTTGTGCTCTATTTTAGTATCTTCATGATTCATAGTTTTCTTTTCTTCTATAGATTCTATTTGAGCTTTCTTTCTTTCTTATAATGAATTGATCTCAATTTGAGCTATACTATATCCCATACCAGTGGTGTCACCTTTTATTTTTTGTGCATAAATTTGTGATTGAATTAAGTCAGAACTTGTGTGAAGTTTATCAATCTTGTCTTTTTCTCCTGATAATTCAGATTCAATTTTATTCTTGATGTTTTCCAGCTCCAAGATTTTCATATTAGCTTGCATGAGTTCTTCATCTAACTGTTTATTTTATTTGTTCTTCTCTTCAATAGCTGTTATGCTATCAGTTAACTGATCATTCAATTCTTCTATCTTATCTTTTAGAGACATGTTCTCTTCATTCAGTTTCTTGACCATTTTTCCCAAATCACTGGTAGAGCAATCTTTCAGATCTTTCCTTAGTTTCTTGATGAGCATTTGAGAGCCATCAACCTTTAGTTTTATTTCTTCATTTTCTTTCTCAGATCTATCAAGATCTTCAAGGGTTGCTTCAAGATTCTTTTTTAGATGTTTTACTTCTACTGAATCCATGATCTTCTCAAGTGGTTAAACTTTCTTTCAGAGGACCAAAGCTCTGATACTAATTGTTGGAAACACTGAGAGGGGGGGGGTGAATCAGTGTTTAACTAATTATTCTATTTCAAAAAATGTAAAAATAAATCAATTATATAACACTTGAAGCTTATCACAAGATCACATAACACATAATATGATTACGGGGAAACCTTGATTAGAGGAAAACCCCGGTGGGAATTAGTACCCACAAATATGCACTAGTATAATGAACCTCTTAAAGTTCCTTTGCCCTGTTAGGAGTAGTCTTTACAATGCAAGTACAATGATCTGGTTAAGGGCCTAACCCTATTAGGATTATTTTACAAATAACCCTATTAGGGGTGAGGACTCACTGTCCAAGAGCTCACTGCTCAATGAGAAAGAAGGCTACAACCTCCTAAGAATAGATATGCACTATATCCAAAAGTAAACTATTGTATATGACACAAATGTCTGATCAATTCTGGTTATGTGCTTATGCTCTTATCTTCTTTAAGGGCTCTATCTCATGCTTACATATTTATACTGCTCTGCTCTGCATATTTCTTTAACACTTCAAATATATCTTTATTTTGCATATATATATGTTTATGCCTGAATAGACGCGGCTATAAACAAGACCTTAGTCGGCCCAAAAACAACATTCACAATGCTTCCAAACAAATTGGCTTAAGCCTGTTTACAACAATGTTTAATACATGATTACAAACTTATTACAATAGGCGCTTGGCTTTTACAATACAAAAGATTACATGCTAATCAAAAGCCTAAAGTCGGCTTCATACTCTGTATTCTGAACTGTTAGTGTACTTGTTCTTTCTGTAACTTGTCTGTACTGACATTTTGTACCATGCATGTATAGGGTAAGCATAAAAACATACCATAGAGCTTAAGTCTGAATGCGCATATCTTGATGTGATCGTACACACGTGCACTGATGCTTTGATCGACTGCAAGTTACTGTTTTGTCATGTCTTCTACACTTTGTCAATTTTCACTACATAGTTTTCTATCACAACTTCATATGACTTTGTTGCCATAATGACAACACAAAATAAGTCATATACTCCTTGGGAGTCAACTTTCCAATAGTCCTCTCATTCTAGGGCTTCTTCGCACAAGGGTTTATTCAATCTCCACATCCTTTTTCATAATAACCTTCTTCGGTCTCTCTGTTGCAGGAGTAACTGCTGCAGGAAACAACTTCCTTTTCTTCCCCTTTGAGGTTGTAGGGTTTTGTGGCTTGGCTGCAGGAACATAAGTTTATCCCTCTAATTTATGTTTTCCTTTTGTTCGGGTAGAAGTAGGTACATTTCTCTCATGAGCAGGCAAAGGCATACTTTCTTGCAGATTTTTAGTTTTTGTCCCTTGGGTGTCTTTCTCAACAGCTGGGTCAATGGGTATTGCATCATCATGGCTAGGTTGCACACTAGGGTCAACCTGAGGTTGCAGGGTTTTATGCTGGACAAATTCTGACCATGCCAAAGGAGAGGTGTCCCTAAGAGATTTCTCTATTAGCAATTTAATTAGGGCATGGTGGGTGACAAAATTGACATTTCCTTTTTGGGTTTCCTCGGCACTAATGCATAGCATATTGTACAAGAAATTGGGAACATTCAGTGGAAGATTATGCCTTGCGTAACTAAGTAATTTAAAGTGATGTGCGTGCAAATTAGAAAATATTCCTTCACAAGTAAAATACCTGATAATATGCGTGGCCAATTCATTATATGGTGGGGGAATAGACATTCTTTGCACCCTTGCTTGGTAATCTCCAGAGGAGGGTCACTCGATAGGGTAAACTGGGCCCTAGCTAATCTGGCATCGTGCACCTTGGGGTAGTGCTCCCCAACCATTGGTAACCCGGTTACTTCTACTATTTTTTCCTCTGTGGTGACCACTGTCAATCCCCATCCTCAAATGTGTTTGCAAATTTAGTTGCTGCATCTTCATCAAACTTCGTTAATTTCAAGAAATATCCTAACCAGCCACATACATTAAACATCCTTACTGCTTCAACATCTACAAGTAAAACACTATGTACTACCGGCTCATGTCTCTGCAACTTCCCTCCCATTTGTGCTTGTCAATTTTTTTCAATTTGTCTACTCTGTAGTCGATAAATGCCTTATTCCTTTTTCAGTTTCATACTACTCATTTAAAACTATGGACTTTCTTCTACATTCTTCTATTATTTTTAACATGAAAAAGGATAATGTGTCTTAAAAGGAGAAATTATAGTTCTTACTTCGAGTTGCCACATAATTAAATTGTAGGTCATATCAAGTCTGACAATCCAGGATAATTTGGGAATAAAGGTACGATAGTTGTGTGATATAGCAACGAGATTTTAATGAGACAAGGGCAAAGTACAGTTTTGAGGTGACGTTAAATATTTTAGGAGTAAATAGAAATAACATTTAGGAATTAGTACACTTTCCTTCCCCCTAAAAAATATTGACTTGTGTCCCCACTTGGCATACTTGGCACGAAGTATGGAATTGGCTTAATGTCATAATTATACATTTATTGTAGTACTAGATATAATCATCGAAATATATGTGCTAAAAATTGAATTTTTTTGAAAAGCTTATACCTATCATTCAATCATTGCACATGCCAGAAAAAGGTGGTGAGAGTGGCACGATGGTGGCAGCAGCTTACATCAGCGCACTTGGCTCTTATTTGAAGCAAAGAAGGGAAAATGGTGATGACCTGGAAGGTGGATAGGTGGAAGATAAAGAAATGAGATGAGTTGGAAAGAAGAATTAGAAAGTGAGTGGAGGAATGAAATTCGTGTAAAAACAAATTTGTTATCATGGACATGCTCGAAGTAATTCTATTGAAGAGCTGCAGGAAGAAGGTTTGCACCCTCTGCTGCAGCAAGTGTTACATGTTGCTCTTTTGAAACTTGTTGTCAGAATTGGTGCAGGAAGTCTTCTTTTGTTTGAGGCTGGTGATACAACTTTAGCCGATGTCCATTGACTAATAACTTGAAGTGTACTGGGTCTATTGTGGTCAACTGGGCAGCTCCATTGGTGAAGACATGGTTTATTTCATATGGCCCTAGCCATCTTGTCTGCAACTTGCCTAGTATTTCTTTGAATCTAGAATCATACAGTAATGCCCAATCGCCAACTTGAAACTATTTTATCTTTATGTGTGAGTCGTGCCACTTTTTCCTTTTCTTATGTATTATTTCAGTACGCTCCAGGGAAGATTTGCGAATTTCATCCAAGGAATTGAGATGTAGCAATCGATCTTTCTGGGTTGCAGGAAGATCAATGTTTAACTCCAGTGTTGTCCACAAAGTTTTGTGTTCAAATTCAATAGGTAGCATTGTTGCTTTCCCATATAAAATCTCAAATGGAGTGAACCCTGTGGTGGTTTTCTAGGTTTTCCTATACACCCAGATGGCTTCTTATAGTCTGCTGCTCCAATCTCGGTGATGCAAATGAACTATTTTTGTTAAAATGGCTTCAATTTCCTGAATTGTAACTTTGGCCTGTCCATTGGCCTAAGGATGATAGGGGCTTGACTTCCGATGTCTGATATTATATTCCTTCATGAGCTATGTTATCATATTGGGAGTGAATTGAGTTCCTTGATCAGTAACAAGTTCTCTTGGTACTCCATATCTAGTGAAAATTTCATCATACAAAAATTCTGCAACCTTATGATCTTGGGCATGCTTCATGGCTCTTACTTTGACTCATTTGGTCATATAATCAGTGCACACCAGGATGCAAGAATTCCCATTGGATGGAGGGTCTATTATACCAATGAATTCCATGCCCCATTTGTCAAATGGTTTTACCACCACCTGTGGATTTAGGGGCATTTCATCTGATCTTGTTGGTCAGCCCATTCTCTAACATTTATCACATTTCCTTGTGTAGCTGGCTGCATCCTTGTGAAGTGTAGGCCAGTAGTAGACGGTTGTTAAAATCTTCTGGGTTGTCCTTTTTGCTACAAAGTGCCCCCCACATGGTTCATTATGACATACATGAAGAATGTCATATGTCTCATCTTCTTGCACACATCTCCGCATTATTTGTTCAGGTCCCGTGTAAAATAGTATGTTATCAATCCAAGAGAAGTGGAAGCTTTTCTCTACAAGCAGTCTCCTATCCTTATAAGAAAAGTGTGTTGGCATTTTGTTAGCTACAAAGTAATTAGCTATATCAGATACCACAGATTTTGGACAGCAGTATGAAATAAATTCTCATCTGAAAATGCATCATCTATCAGAGTAGTATCTTCTTCAGCATGGTGGTTTCTGGATAGATAATTAGCTACGACATTTTCTTTCCCAGGCTTGTCAATGATGGTAATGTCGAATTCCTACAAAAAGAATAATCCATCTTGCTATCCTACCTGTGATGGCAGGTTTTTTCATGAGATACTTAATTGTTGCATGGTCAATATGAACAAAGATGGGATAACCGGTTACATAATCGCATAATTTATTCAGAGAATAAACTACTGCTAGCAATTCTTTTTCAGTCACTGTGTAGTTTAACTCTAGTCCATGGAGGCTCTTGCTAATGTAGTAAATTGCATTCTCAAGGTTACTAGGCTTTTGTCCTAGGACAAAACCTATTGCATAGTCTGAAGCATCTGTATGTATGTGAAATGGAAAAGTCCAATTAGGGCCCCTAAGTATTGGTGCAGTTGTCAAAAGTGACTTCAGTTGCAGGAAGGATTCGTCACAGTCCTTTGTCCAAGCAAATTTGGCCTCTTTGGTAAGAAAAGTGTACAGAGGACTAGCTATTTGACTAAAATTTTGGATAAACTTCCTATAGTAGCCAGCATGTCCTAAGAAAGATCTAACATCCTTTTTCTTTGTAGGAATAGGTAGTGTGAGAATTACCTCTATTTTTGCAGGGTCTACCTGGATTCTAGCTTCGGAGATAAAATGTCCCAGCACTACACCTTCTTGCATCATCATGAGTCATTTCTCATTGTTCAGAGACAAGTTATGTTCTTGACATCTGATTAGTACTCTTTCCAAATTCTTTAGGGCTTCCTCAAATGTGACACCAAATGTAGTGATGTTGTCCATGTATATTTCCATGCAATCATGTGATATGTCAGCAAAGATGTTGATAACAGCTCTCTCAAAAGTAGCTAGTGCACTGCATAAGCCAAATGGTAATATAGAATAAGCATATGTGCCCCAAGGGCATGTGAATGTAGTTTTCTCCTGATCTTCTGGAGCAATTTTGATTTGATTGTAACTGTTGTATCCATCCAAAAAGGAGAAGTATTTCTTACCAGCCAAAGTGTCCAGGAATTGATCAAAAAATGGTAAAGGAAAATGATCCTTCTTTGTGGCGTTATTCAATTTCTAGTAATCCACACATATTCACCATTTTCCTCCCTTCTTAGGTACAATGACCAAAAGTGATACCCACTTGCTATCATAGATTGGATAGATGAAACCAGCATCTAGCAATTTTTGCAATTTAGTTTTGACTATTTCTCACAAGGCGGGGTTTATTCTCCTCTGAGGTTGACGAAGTGGTAGGATACCATCATTGATGTAGATCCTATGGGTGTAGAGTTTAGGGTTCAGACCTAGCATATCCCCATAATCCAATTCAAAGGCTTTCTCATGCTTACATAGGTGTTTGGTTAACAATTCCAATTGTGGTGGTGGCAACTTGTTGTTCACATGGAGATTGTGACCAGGGGAAATTTCCATAGTGGTTGTTATCTCTACCATTGACATTTTAGGTACTAAGCTTGTAGCTATTTCACATGGTAGTAATTGATTTATTATCTCAGGGCTTGCTGGAAAGACACAGTCCTCATAGGTACATAACTATAAAATAGAACTTTCAGAAACATCCTTTGCTACTACACACTCATTGGTAAGAATACTCTATATTACATCATCTTCTTCTTGCATTTTTATATAATATTGTCTGTGCAACATCATGAGTTGAGAAACAGAATTGAGCTCTTCCTCCTCATCTCCCAAGTCTGGCCAAATAGGATCTCCTAAGTCTGGCTGGGGTTGGGCACGAGGATACAGTGCTAGCTTCTTTATTGCCTGGCCATTTGAAATTGTCATACTTCATGATCTACAACTAATTTTGGCATCAGTGGTGGCTAACCAAGGTCTCCCTAGGATGACAGGATAGCCAACAAAGTTTAATTTAGGTGATAAGATAAGAGAATCAACAGGGTATTCCCATGAGTCCAAGGTGACTACTATATCCTCTATAAGACCATCCGGAGTGACAGTTGAACTATCAGTTGTAACACTATTGGAGTTGTTCTCAAGCCTTCTATACTTAATCTACGCATTGTATCTTTGGTCATTACATTTATGGCTGCTCCCAAATCAACTAAAGCATTTTTCATAGATTTTCCATTAATTATCAAATCAACTACTGGGCTTCCAGGGTCTGAATACTTGAGTATAACTACCTTTCCCAACATGATATCTGCAAGATGCCCTATAACATGAACTATTTGAGGGTCCTTCTTTTTCCTTCCAGGATTTTTAAGGCATGCTTCCTTAATAGCTTTTCCATAGATAGGGACGTCTTTGATAGCTTGGAATAGAGGGATTTGGATGTGCATGTTTTTCAGCTGCTCAATAATATCAAATGACATTTTTTCTTTGGATATAGGTTGTTCTATGGTAAGCCTATGTGGAAAAGGAGGATCAATTGATGTGCCAACATCAGTTTTGCTGTATATATGAGTTGATTGGGTGGTATTTTTTTTAGATTTGCTAAACTGCAAATCTTCCCAAGAACACCTGCATGCAAAGACTGCTACAAGAATGAAGCAAAGACAGAAGAGAAACAGCTATGGCGGCCAATAGGCCAGAGACTGAAAAAGCATGTTGACAGAAATAATCTTCTATATTCAACAATAATGAAATTACAATCTCCTTACTGAAATACAAAGAGGTGATTCCTTATAAAGGAATCACGAAACCCTAAAAGGGAAACTACTAGGAAATAGAAACTTCCTAAGTCTAACTTAAGCAAAGAGTAGATAAAATAATAATTAACTGATTTAATTATTAGCAATACTCGACTACTCTAACACCCCCCCTTAAGTGTAACTTAGGGAGAAGCAAAACAGCTAACTACTGCAGAAAGCAGAAAAGAAGGGTCTCGGCAACTAGGCCTAACCAGGTACCCAAACAAGAAAGCAAACTAGATGAAGGAAACAAAGCCTTCAATCTAGGAAAAGATGTCCCAGAGAAAGGAACAAGAAAAAGAGCAAGAAGCATCTCCGAAGCATGTCTGAAAACTCTGTCAGAAGATACTGTTGGAACCCCCACTGAAGTGCATGATTAGGTAGAGAAGACAAATGTCTAAAGAGCTGATCAATCGAACCAGGAAGCAATAGAACCAACAGGTGAACCCCCCCATAATGCTGAACTGGGAGAGGTGATAGGAACACTGAAATGCAATGCCAGAAACATCTGCAGAAGAAGAACCAGG
>MU227609.1:349151-376765 GCA_018584345.1 Thuja plicata | reverse complement strand
GCGCCATTGCATTTGAACTGTGCGCGTTTAAAATACGCCGAAAACATTAAAAAAAATATGTTTTTTTTTCTCGATTGTCGTGCCCGTACGGCCCTGGGAGGCCAAAAAAATTCTCCAGATGCCCCGGTGTCCAAATCGGACAAGCTTTATATGGATTCTAGGGTTTTTGGGCCTTCTAGACGCAATGGAAGTGTTTGTTTGGGCCCAAAATACCTCCAAAATAGAGACCCCCCAGAACCACAAAAAAAAGTCAAAAAAGCTTCTGAAACCCTCTGTGCTTCAATAAAATAGGAACAACGAACAGCAGATCAGCTCTGATACCATGTTAGATTTGCTGAACTGCAAATCTTCCCAAGAACACCTGCATGCAAAGACGGCTACAAGAATGAAGCAAAGACAGAAGAGAAACAGCTATGGCGGCCAATAGGCCAGAGACTGAAAAAGCATGTTGACAGAAATAATCTTCTATATTCAACAATAATGAAATTACAATCTCCTTACTGAAATACAAAGAGGTGATTCCTTATAAAGGAATCACGAAACCCTAAAAGGGAAACTACTAGGAAATAGAAACTTCCTAAGTCTAACTTAAGCAAAGAGTAGATAAACTAATAATTAACTGATTTAATTATTAGCAATACTCGACTACTCTAACAATTTTGTGGTGTAGCTTCTGGAGGTGTTGTTGATGTTGCAGGAGTGTCTGCAACTTCTGTGATAAAAAGATGTGCAGGTGCAGGAAGAGTGGTACAAAACCTCAAATGGATATCAAATATCTCCAGTGCATAGGCAGGGTACTGCTGTATATCAATGGTATACATTGGCTATTGTTGTTGCTTGTTATTGGGATTAGGCTACGGCTGAGCAGGTAATTGGATTGGCTTTGGATTAGTACTAGTAGTTGTAGGAGGTGGAATTATTGTAGGAGGATGCACTAGAGGTGGTAACTATGGAAAATTAGGATTTTGGTTAGGCCACTGTGGAGGCCCCCTCCATTGGTTATTTTGCTGCCAATTCTCTTGCGGTGGTTGCCATTCATTATGAGGCTGAGGCCACTTGTTATTTTGTTGGTTAGGCCATTGGTTATTTTGCTGGTTAGGCTACTAATTATTTTTTTGGTTAGGCCACTGGTTATTTTTTTTATTAGGCCACTGGTTATTTTGCTAGTTAGGCCACTGAGAGTACTGAGGAGGATTCTGATAACTTTGGTTTTTCCATTGATTAGTGTAAGGATTTGAAAATTATGAAGGGTCCTGAGGCATACCTTGTCTTGAAGCCCATGGTCGACATTGAGCAATGAAGAACACTTTCTCATCGTCTCCGTCTATATTAATGTACTCAGTAGGCAAATGTTGATTCTCTAGGTTCACCACCAGCTTGCATCTGCAGTCTTTCTTTTGTTTACGATAGTGAGGACAGTACTCAGTTAACTGTGATTCAACATCTGCATGCTTCTTCTTGGGATTCATGGTGTGGAGATGTGTATCAACATCAGTAATTATGTCTTTCTTGAAATCCGCCAACAAGTTAGATATCTCCAGCTTGGAAATGCCCGAACTGATCCCTTTAGTGATTGTGGACCGATATCCTCTACCTTTCTTCATAGTTGATCTGGATTAGTTGAGACAGTTTTTCTTGAGGTCATCCCAAGAAGATTGGGATATGTCTCCACCAGCCATGAGGTCCAGTACTTCCATACAACTGTCGTTTACTCCTCTTAAGAAGACTAGTTTCTGTGAATCCTCAGCCAACACAAGTTGGGGATTCTTCTGCATTATGTATAAGAAACGTGAAACATAATCCTCCAAGGTTTCATCCTCTTTTTGTGACATTCTAAAAATGTCATCTCCCCGTGGGTCACTCCCCTTGCAATACTCTTTGTATTTCTGCAGAAATAGATTTTGCATTTCATCCTAGGTGCCTGCTGCATTTGCTCCTAAGCCCATGAACCATCGTAAGGGTGACTCTTTCAGTGTTACTGGGAATAGTTTGAGTTTGTGGACATCGGTGTTATAGTCAAAGCTATGATAGAGGATGTCAAACTCAAACAAAAAGGTGTCGGGATCTTTGGTTATCAGGCCATAAAACTTTGGGAGTGCGGCAACGAGTATATTTTTGAGATTATCATTGTTTATAAGGCTCGAAAGAGGAAATGAGAAATTAGTTTGTACCATTATATGAGGTATTTAGAACTCGAGTTGTTGTTGGAAAGGAATATTAGCTACAAGATTGTTACCAACAAGTGCATTTGGGTCTAAATTATCAAGAAAGCTGGCCAAAATCTCAGCAAATGATCAAAGACCACTTATATCAAAAGGCTCTTCTCTAGAGGAAGATGCTATAGGAAACTCCATACTGGTATCAAAAAAAGGTAACTCAACTTCTTCATTCAAATTCGTAGACTCTCCTGGAAGAAATCTGCCATATTTGTCTCATCTCCTTCCTCTTTGATGCATGCAAATGAATTCTTCACACTTGTGAAACAAATTTATGACTGCAAACCACTATCTAAAAGCTAGCTAGAAATGAAAAAGATGACTCTGAAAGGTTCTAAGCTTGACACCATCCCCGGTAACGGTGCCAAAAATGAACCACCTCAGAATAGGTGCTTAGTAATCATGCCCAAAGCCTCACTTAGGAATAGTTTATTCAATCTAAGGATTACTTCTCCCACCATGAGGTGCATTTATTTTATCAACCCAGGGACGTATACTTGAAATGGTACGGCATTGTATGTGCACTAAGTCCCTTAAAGAGTCATTCTACCTATGCTGCAGGAAGTTAAAATGCATGAAAGAAATCTACGCTAGCACTGTAGGAAAGTAAACACACTTAATTCCTACTGAAATGAATGTTGGAAATTGTAAACTCTACCTAAGTCTATTCTTTCAATCTAGAGCATTCACTCTAACTATCCTTGCAGGTGCTGCAGGAACATTCGCAAAGTACAATGTTGCTAGAAGAAAATGTAATCTTCTATCTAAGATGTTGGGAATGCTGAAAGTAATTCTACTCTACTCTATTCTAATCCACCTCCCAAGTGGGCCCCCTTGGTCAGCTTCTGCTACTCTATTAACACAGAAGTAAAACCAAGAATCACTTCATTATATTTCAAGAACTGATTACATAAGAAAAATACATAGAACTGGAAAATAACTTGTTGTGCAAGATACAACACTGTATTCCCAAAAACTTCTGAACTTACAAACTAACAATCAAATCCCTATAAATAGAGGATCGACACTTTATTTCAAAACAGAAAAGAAAAGAGCTAACTGAAATCATGCAGAGAAGAGAGGGAAACACAACAGCCCATGACATGTGCAATAAAGTTTGGGTGACCAATTCAACATGGTGCTGAGTGTAGAGGGAATATAGCAGTGCTACATTCCTGCATTTCTAGAACACTGGCTCCTCTTTTGTAGCGGTCGTGTCTTTTGGTGCCATGATGGTTACCCATCGCAGCTGGACCTCAACTTCCTCTTTTAAATGCATTCGACCACTCTCAAGCTGCTCCTACTTCCTAGCAGGTTAGTTATCATATAGAAATATTCATACAAGTAAACTTAATAAAATTGATCCAAATATTTTGATTATTATATGAAATACTGCAATATATATAATATTGGCAAAACATGACATAACTATCTACCCATGGGTTTGATGGTTCTAACTGTACTTTGACACAAGTTCAACTAATTATAAGTCCACAAATGTTTTGGTAATACTAAAACAGAGTATTAAGATCAATATAATAGAGACAATAAATGGTCTCATCACTTGCATCACCCAAAAATATTTCCTTTCAATTTTGTTCTTCTTTTCCAGTTTTTGTGTTTTTAGTGACGTTCCCTGGTTTTGATCATTTGTTCTTGTGAACTTTAGGATTGATTATATACATCATGTTTTACTTATTTTAGGGTTCAAACCTCATTTTGATACTTCCCCGTGGATATATTAAAGATTCATGGTCAATTCTTTGTGTTCTTCATGTTCCAACGGTCAGATGGAGTTTTTCGGTCTTGCTGTGCAATTTTCCGATCGATGAAGCTTGGTGACTCATATCACTATGTTCTTGGATCTTTGGCCAACGTATTTCTTAGATCACATGTCATTTATACATCTTGGCATCAAGATATTTTGATTTGGGTCCTGACCTATATTTGTACTCGTTACGTTTCTGTCTTGGAAAATGTAACGTTAGTAAAATTGATTTTCTCCTGAAATGATCTTTAGCCTTCTTGACTATCAGTTTCATTTCCTTTCAAGGCTACCTTGATGATTTAATTATTATGCATACGATCTAATTTACCATAAACATGATTTTGTCTCATACTCTCACTAAAGTGGGGGCTGAATGTATCATCCTAAAAATTTAGCACCCATAATTGGTTTCTCTAGGACCTATTAAACCCCATTTTGGTGATTTTTAGGTCCAAATGTTCATTATGCTTAATCACAACAACTTGCATTTTCTTCCCCCACTTCTTTCCACCTTCCCTGACATCTCCATGAAATTTTAGCTCATTTTTCCTAGGACAAGTCACCTAGCCTACTTTTCCCTAGGACAAGTCACCTTCCTGACTATTCCCTCAGGTTTTAGGCCAAAATTTTTCCTCAAGCACGATGGCGGGGTTTTCTTCCAAGATTTAGATTTGTGGTCAACCTTGATCAAATTTGAATCGTGAATAGAGGGAGTTTATTATAAAAGGACATAAACTCCCCTCATTTAGAGGAACATAATAAGATACAATATTCAAGTGCAAGCATTCAAGAATTCAAACAATCAAGTTGTGCAATTGAGGATTTGGATTCAAGATTTCAAGGCAAGCATCCAATTCAAGATGTCCAAGTCTCCATTTCTTCAAGATACATCAAATAAAAGGTAATCTTCTCCAATTGATGCAATTTTCTCTCTCATTATGGCCAAGTAGATGAATTATCAATCAAGAAAGGAGATTCATTCATCCATCTTTCTCTCTCTTATTCTTTGTAGGTGGTTATCAAGCATATATACATTCTAGATCTAGGAGTGGAAATTATAGATCCATGAATTTGTGAATGCATCCTTTATTCTACATCTTAATCAAAGGTCAACTCTTTAGATTCAAATCATATTCAAGAATCTTTGTGGATTTTGGAGATTATTGCATCCGTTCATGAGGGTTTCATATAAGGTGAATCAACAATTTACCTTTTTTACATTACTAAATCCTTTATGCAATTTCAATTAAATTTTAAGGTTGATTCCTAAAGAGGGTTTTGAACAAGGAAAACCCCTTTCCACAACCTTTTTTACTATATTTATATGTATGGGAATAGGTTGTGAAACTGTTATTTTTTATCTGGGTAGTATAGGTGCAACCATAGGATCCAAGAAAGTTTCATCAGTTTTTGCCAGGAACAAGTTGGCAAGTCGACTTGTCCCCAAAACATCAACTTGTCCCTACCATTTTTTAGTGCAAATTTTAGTACAAAAATATTTAGGTCCTTGCCTTCCAAACATGAAGTTATAGCAGGATCTAAGATTCTGACGACAGTCAAATTCAAATTCAAAGTCCTACCTTCTCCATCTTTTTTCAAGGTGCATTTATTCTTCCTTCTTTTTCTTTGCACTTACATTACTATACCATATATATCCTTTATACTTTATCATTCCATATTCATCCCCTTAGGAATCCAAACTCCCTTTGGTCATAGATCTTGCATTAGCACCCTTCCTCCTTTTTGTTGTGCTAATCAAATTTTGCTTAAGCATGGGTCTGAATTCCAATGTATATCATAACATCTTGGTGAGTGATCTACATCTTAGCATTTCTCACCATTCAAAACTATTATATTTCCATAATCCATATGTATTATGTGATGGGTTTCTATATTTGATTGTGTGAGAAATTTTTATCATCAAAATTTCTCACACAATCGAAACCAAAAAACCATCACATAATTGCTCACCATTCTATTCTATACACGTATATATCTGCAACAAGAGATTATATCTCTTACATGTCGACTTCAAGAAAACTTAACAAAATAATGAAATGGGTAGAATCATTCATCTAGATCTGAATGCAAACACCAATGTGAACCAAAACAATCAATCACACGCTATCCCACATGTTGGCTAATCATATTTGATCAAAAAAATAATCACCAAAATCGCTCCATCAGATCCACATAAGGATCAACTACACCAAATTTTTGTTCTTCACTATTAACCCAAAAACTGATATATACAAAACCTTCTAACTTGGACACCTAATATCACTATACCACTAAAATATGGAATAAGGTAGATCAGGAATCTATGAATCTTCCTTGAGGTCTATGACACAAAATATAAAACTAAGAGTATGTACTAGACCGAATACCGAATACTTCCATATGCTCTATTCATTATGAGACTTAGAATAAATCTACAATCTACCTTCTGGTTTGAACTAATACTATCACGTGAATGGGTGCACTGAGATGAGTTTCCATCAATGACAACATCCATGCACCTGAGCAGTTTCTTGCCAACAATCTCCCCCTTTGGTATTAATGGCAACACTTAGTGAAAAATGACTAAGTGTCAAAATCAATACCAAATATGAACACTTCAAAAACTCAAAAAAAATTAGGCTCACCCTGGGATGAATATACCCTTACATACATTTTTCACTACCCTACACTCCCCCTTTGACATCAATGGAAAATTCACTGATCTACATACCAAAATTCATGCAAAAATCATATAGATATACCGCATATGTACAAACAAACTTCTACTAAATTACATCAACTTGAAGATATCTACAAAAAATTATTCAATAAGCTTAAATCATTGTCCCAGCCTTGCTTGAGACTCTCCAAATTTAATATGTGCCCACATAAAATTTATGCTTGCAATTTCGTAGTCTGAAGATCAAAGGAGTCACTTGTATCCATGAAATCCTTAGCTTCCTTCAAATTATTGAACACTATTGCCAACTTTGGAGCAATCAAACTCTGAAGTTCACCAATTTAACCAATAATATGATCATTTTCATGCATTAAACTCTTAATTTTATCAAGTAAATCTATGACTTGAACTTCTTGATTAGATGCATAAACTGTTAGAGGACCAAAAGACTGTGACATGTCTGCTGACTGCTCCTCATTCTCCTTGACCTTGTTCTCAATGTTATCAACAACTTTGGAAAATGATAGACATGCTTGTATACATTAAAACCTTCAGATATATAATTTTGAATTCTCTTTACACTACTATCCAGTAGTATCATATCATTTGCAATAATTCCCTTCAACTGATTTAATCTATTGAAATCAAATTATTTCTTGAATTTTAACTCTGCTGACTTCTATGATGATTCAAAATATGTACTTACAAAATTTATCAGACTCTTCAATTGACCGAACGGAGTATCAAATAAATCTCTGGCATATGTAGGCATGATCTACTCAAGTACACCAGATGCAAGACTTAATAGCTCATTATCTTCAATGTGAGATCTCAAAATATCCTCTCTTGCCTTAGCCTAAGAAAATGATGTGAGTTTCAGCTTCTAGTTTGGAGATAGAGTGGCCAAACTAATAGGCCCTTGAGTAATTTTAGGATCATCCAACTCCAAAATGTCCTTCTCTAAAAATTCCTTCACTCCCCCTATAGTGACTCTTGCCTCAACTTTACCTGAGATCTACATTTACCTCAATCATCATCGCTACCTTCTCTTCACCTTTCATCTCTCCTAAAACTTCTCCTACTGGAGTATAAGAAACATTAACCACAAAAACATTGATTTCAACAAGCATATTGGCTTTAATTGGCTAAACATCAAGAACTGAAGTGTCATCAACTAGAGCTTCTTATGTGACTACATCAAATTAATTTTATTCCAATATTTTCTTCAAAATCTTCTCAATCTCTCTCACAACTTCTTCCGTTCAACCAATCATTAGCCTATTTATCCTTAATTTTCTCCTGAAATTATCTTTAGCCTTCTTGAATATTAGTTTCATTTCCTCCACTTTTATAACTGGGCATAAACTGATTAAAACTTGTTCTTTCAATCACTCATCCTCTTCTTTTTCTTTCACTCTCCTCATTTCTAGAATATCATATAGAACTTTTGGAATCTCAGACATGATCTCCACAAGAGCCAGTTTGAATGTATTCAATTATTTTATTGTGGCTTCCTCAAGTACTCTTTTCCCATCATTCATAAAACGTATCATAAAATTGTAAAAGATTGTTCAGATTATCATGCACTACAATTGCCTCCTCAACATCACCAACTAACATATCAACCTTATCAGAATCAGTTTTCATTTTCTTACTTACCTTCTCATCTTCATATGGATTTTCCTTGGAGACCCTTCATGCCTTAGTGCCTTTAGACTTTATTTCCTTTATTTATTTATCATATTTTGTCTCTTCATCATCCTTAGCCATTGTATACTTCCTTGTGCTTTTAACTTTCATTCTCTTTCTTTTTTTGTTGGATGGTTCTGCATGTTCTTTTATGCTTGGTGTTGACTAGATTTGGAGGACTAGATGAGGGTGTAGTGCTTCTAGTTTGTCTTGGTCTAGATGAATAAACACTTAGACTAGCTGCTTCAACCTTAACTGGATTCTCCTTAGCTTGCATTGATCTCTTCCTTTCTTCCCTTACTTATTGCACCGGAATACCCATACTCTCTGGCACGTTCTCAACCTCTTTTCTAACTGTTATTACTATGTGTGGCATGTTAATTCAATATGCAAATTCAAGTCTTTCTCCTGATAAGTGCCAAATCTCTCCTCTGTAGTATTAATAGGTTTACTCAATAGATGTTGAGCATACACGTCAATAATTTGTGCATCTACCTCATACCCCATAGGCATGATCCATAATGTCCTAGGTTCCACAACTTCCATTAAGAATTGATAAATTTAAAACATGAAAAAAATTGTGTCCTGATATTTCTCAACTATAGATTTAGGGATCATTTCCCTAGCCTGCATCTTACTCTAAAAATCCTTGAAATAACCCCAAAGATTACTTTTCTGAGACTTATTGTCAATCATGTAGAGAAAATCTTTGATTTGCATAGCTACTGGTCTATGCTTTAACCATTGGATATTTCCAACACCTAGAACCTCAATCATGAAGTAGAAGAATAGACTCGTGATCATATTACCATACTTGAAGGTGTGCTTCTTGTTCATCTTTATCTTGGCTAAATTATCCATCAATTGACTCTGCAACAAGTCACAGAGATCATATTCCACATTTTCCTTCACCATTTGATAAGAAGCATAGATGGTTGCACTTGAGACTAAATTCTCCAGGATGGAATTGTAAACCTTGTATCCTATGACCATCAAAGCAAACTTAACATTTTGTTCTATGATATCATTGATTTTCATTGCCCTCTTATCAAATTTTGATCTAGTTGCATCTGTGACAACTTGATTCTTTACAGACTTCAAAATAGGTAAATCACCAAATGACCATAAACCAATTACTTCCCTAATGACTTCCTTTGAAATCTTGTACAACTTGTCCAACCACATGAATTCTGCATGATTTCAACTCAGCACATACTGAACCCATTCAGTCTCGTTAAAAAGTGGAAATTTGATGCCACGTGAAAATTTCTTCTTCTCTAACTCTTTGAGTTCATCCTTAAGATTAGAATCTACTAATAGATCATTCAAATGAATATTTAACTAGTAATTTCCTAAATCCTCAAGATTTACATGTATGTATGCCCTAATATCCATGACATGAAGAACATTGTATGAAATAGTTGAAAATGCACCTAGCGGATCATCTTCTACTGATTTGAAGGGATTATTTTTGAATTTAGGTCTAGGTCTTTCTATAATATCAACAATATTTGGAGTATTCATTTCTGAAAATGAAAGATCACAAATTTTACAAAGAAATACCTTTTTCTGAACTAGGGTTTGCATGGAAAACACCTTTACGCCTTTGATATGTGGTAAATATTCTTGCATGTCTCTTTATTTCCCTTCCTCTTTGAATGAAAAGTGACAAATGACAAGGTAAAATTACCTTTTATCATTCGCACGCCTACTTTTTGATGAAATAAATGCATTTTTCTCTAAGCCTTCTAGATACCTTGTTTCACAACTTGTCATACAAAAAAATCTTTGTGGATCTTCAATATCACTCACATTCTTCCAAAAATATTTCCAAAGAATCTACAATAGCCCAACATGATTATATCAACCTCCCGCATTCAAGTACAAACTATTGTCAAGGGTTTTATAGGATTTTATTGAAAAAATCCCCTAGGTCAAAGGCCTTAATTTAATTCCTAGAGGAATCTCTACCACTAGATTTAGGCGTGGACCCATTTCCTGTATCATTATCACTCTTCTTCACCCATGTCTTGTTCATCTTCTTCTTGATATCATCTATAGTTACTTTCCCTTTTCTTTTATGATTATTCTGCATATTGACTGCCAGACCCTTCTGTCCACATTCTTGCTTCTGAAAAATCTTGCAATGTGACCTAATTTCTTGCAATTGTAGCACACCACATTTGTTTGACTATATTTGTAGTTTACTTTATTTCCTCTTGATCTGCATTGATTATCAATGTGTCCAAATCTATTGCATGCAAAACATCTAACATTCCTTCTATTGGTAGAGTTAGTTATCACATTTCTGCATTCACTTGATTTATGACCATACTTATTGCATTTGAAACACTAGCCTGAAAAAGATGAACCATTCATTATATTTTTGCATTGAACAACTTTATGCCCAAATTTATTGCACACAAAGCATTTACCATTGAAAGATAAATACCTTTGACCTTTAGGTTGTCTTACCAAAGTCCTTTTAGGTTTTTCCTTCTGATTGCCTGACATAGGATTGCTTTGACCAGAACCAAAGCTTTCTCCTTTCGCAAATCTAGGACCTTGTCTGTTACCTTTCATCCTCTCACTTTAAAGTATCGCATCAAGCTTAGCTGAGCTAGTCATGAACTTCTCCTTGTACTCATTTTCAAAAACAAGTTCATTCCTAAGAATGTCAATCTATTTTTCAAGTATTTCCTCATTGTGTCTATATTCTTCCAGGTCAAGTTGCAGTTGGTAAATATCACAATTGAGTCTATGGCACTCATCAAATCTTTCTTTCAAGGATTGGTCAATATTCTCTTCATTCTTCTTCCTTCCCTCAGTCTCCTTAGTTAGCTTCATCACCACAGATTCTATCTCATGTTTTAGAAATCCATTATCTTTTTCAAGCTTCTCACATTCTTTTATTTTCCCCTTTAAGGCTTGAATCAGATGACCATCATCTATCCTCTCTTTCTATTTTATCTATTCATAGAGTTCCTTTCTCTTTTCCATGGATTTGTTTAGCTTCCCTTTCAATGTCTAAATGAAATTTTCAGCTTCTTTGAGATTCTTCTACAATTCCAAGGCTTTAGGCTTGGATTGATCAAGATTTTCAAGTGCAACAAGGAGTTATTGTTGAATACCATCTAAATTCATTGAATTGCCTATCCGGATCTTCCTCAAGCTGCTAATCTTCCTTCACAGAAATAGGCTCTGATACCAATTGTTAGAATTAAGGAAAACTGAGAGGGCGGTGAATCAGTGTTCTGCACTTTTTAACAATATTAATCTAATTATTTACCCACTTAAGACATATGAATAAAATAAAGATGCTAAGGCATAACACAAACATCCACAACACCATAACCCCAAGATTTTTTTTGTTTGGAAACCCAGTTAAGGGAAAAACCATGGTGGAGATGAACCCACAAGATAAAAATATTATGTAGAAGTATAAAAAAATGGAATGCACATGCATTCAGGCACACTAGCTCACTGCTCAAATTGAAAGAGGCTCACTGGTTATAAGATAAATACAATATTACAGTAAAGTTTGAACTGAGAAACAACATCTACAAATGCCAAAATACAGTTCCAAATAAGTATAATATATTAATTTCATACACTTCATAGCTTACCTCTCTATATTTTTTATCTAGACCTCAAATCATTACCTTGTGCACATGAAACTGTGCATAATTTGTATAATCTCCTTCCACGCATTATCATCCATGCCAAACTGGAAAAAAATATAAAATAAAAAATAAAAAAATAGCGATCTTATATATCTGAAACAAGAGATTATACCATTGGCCTGCTAATGGGCCTTGGAGGGATAATACAATTCAGAAAAGAAAAATGGTTGTTTTGAAAACACCAGAGGAAGGATGGGTGAAAATCAACTTTGATGGTGTTGCTCGGGGAAACCCTGGGATCTCTGGATGTGGATGTGTTGAAGGAGACTATCAAGGCAAAATTCTGGCCTTTAAGGCCAAACGTCTGAAAGACGACACAAATAATGTGGTTGAATGTGTAGCGGCCAGTGAGGCTTTGGCCTTAGGCATCCAATTGGGAATTTGTAGAGTCCATCTGGAAGGTGACTCAGAGATAATAATAAATAGAATATCAAAGGGAAAGATGGATGCTTGGCACCTTGATAAATATATCAAGCAGATAAGAAGTTTGTTACAAGACTTTGAGGATTTCAAAGTTACCCATGTATACTGAGAAGCAAACAAGGTGGCCGATATGTTGGCTAACATGGGAGCGAATTCAGCTTTTGGACCCCAATTTGAAATTTATGAAGAGATGAGGAGTCTTGAATTTGAATAAAGAAGATAAATACACCCCACTTATATCACCATATGGGAAGTACAAGGAGAATCAATCGGCCTCAAACCCGATGGCGCTCACATCATGTCAGCACATGTGAGTTATTACACTCATTAATAGACACTATCCGTAGTAGGCCTTCCAGATTGTTCGCAAGATTAATAAAAAATAGGGGAATGCGAGCAAGCCCTACGGATTTGAGTGCGGTGAAGATATGGAGGCCAATTTTTCATTGGAGTCTGATAGCCAAATGCAAGCCTATGAAGGAAAGGTAATGCCAAGATGACTGAAGAATATCTTCATATTTGATGACGGTGATTTTAAGGAAGGTCTGTAGTAGATGTTTGGATTGGAATACCTGGATTCCTATTGGAGACGTCGCTCCAACCTGGACATGGCCTCCCTTTTCATTGCACTGGCGTTATCGGTAGGAGAGACAAAGGAGGAGGTTCACAGCATGGTGGTGGAGTGTGTTGACTCTCAATGGATGCTAGGCTTCGAAGACATCGTTTACAAGGTGGTGCTGGGTAAGGGTTTGGAGATGGGACCTGAGTCATGGAGGCTCATTGGAGGTGGGGACAATTTGGTGCAGCCATTAGTGATCTGGTCAGCTTCAAGCCCACAAGGATTTCACTTACCAAGGGAAAATAAGGGTTGGAAGAAAATCATTGCATTTCTGCAGGAGAAGGTGTGGAAGAGTGAGCGAAGGAGCTTCATAAAATCAACTTCGTGCAAGAGCGTTACAGCACCAGGGCAGCCAATAAGCCATCAAACTGGAAAGAAGGCACTAAAAATGGAGGGCACTTGTAGAGGAGGAAGCTCATGGGATGACAAGCCCGCTATACCCAGATCAGTGAAGAATGATAACGCCATTCCCAACTTTTCGAGGGAAGAGGCAGCAAACTGGTTCAAAGAATAGGTGTTAAGAGCTGGTGAAGCAGGAGGATGCTGAGATAGTAATGTTTTTAATGTCTTTTTTGAATGGTTGATTGTATGTAAATCTTCATCTCCCGTGTGGGCGTTAAGGCCTCTTTTTGTAAGGAAAAGTATATAGGTATAGGTGGTCTGGGGTGGAAAAAATATGCATGTAATGCGACAGCCAACCGTGTATATTGGCTATATGATGTAATCCCTCTTTTGATATCAATAAAAAAAAATATGTTACCTATCAAAAAAAAAGAGATTATACCATTTACATGTCGGATTCAAGAACACTTAACAAAATAATGAAACATGTACAATCAGTCGGCTATATATGAATGCAAACATCGATGTGAACCAAAACAATTGATTACATGTTATCCCACATATCGGCTAATCATCCTCGATCACAAAAATGATAACCAAAATTGCTCCATTAAATCCACATAAGGATCAACTACACCAAGCTTTTGTTCTTCATTGCTAACCCAAAAAGTGATACACAAAACCTTCTAACTTACACATCCAATATCATCAAACCACCAAAATCTGGAATAAGGTAGATCAAGAATCCGTGAATCTTCCTTGAGATCTGTGACAAAAAATATGAAATTGAGAGTACGTACCGGACCAAATACTGAGTACTGTCATTTACTTTGTTCATTGCCAGACTTAGAATACATATACAATCTGCCTTCCTATTTGATCATATATTTTCATGTGGATGGGTGCACTGAGATGAGTTGTCATCAATGCCAATATCCAAGAACTTGAGAAATATCTCTTGCCAATATACTTCACTCTAGAGTCTAGGATCATGTATATTTTCAATAGTCATAGCCCTTTTCTCGGACCTCAAACCTATAAAAATTTTAATCGCGTCATTTCTTACAAACTTCTTTGTTAGAATAATGCCATGAGAACATAGGCCAATTAGGGCACGAATATATTTTTTTGTGATTCTATTTGGCTTATCTACAAACATAGTATCTCTATGAATGCAAATTAGAATTATCTTTATACATTAATCTTCAAATGAGAAATCAGGAAAATACCTTCAAATATATAACCCTAACTTCTAAATATTCTTGTATTCTTCTTTAAGAGTAACTAAATCCTCTTTAGTCAAATATTTCTAGAGATCATTTAATTTACCATGACTTACCTCCCCCAATAGTTCCACATTGATTTAGTCCCTAACATATTTTGTATATCCACTGTGAATAGGAACTTTAGAAAATACCTTGTCTTTATCTCTCATAGTTGCCACATACGGATATGGTTTGTAACTGGGTCATGGCTTTAGTTCGGGATCGACAACAATCAGAATTGACATTCTCTCTTCTTTTCACAAAGCACACATGATCAAGGATTTGCCTCCATACATACTTCAAATGCACAAGGGGCTCCTTCTTCACGCAAAAGACACAAGATAATTCTATTTGCAAATTACCAAACTCCTTTTTATTTACCAACGTGAGTCTAAGACATCATTTCTTGTGTAAAAAAAAATTATGCGAGCACTTAAACTAAACACGAGGTTTCTTAAGATCCTTTTTAATTCTCCCCTTGATATATTGTTGTCTACCTTAATTTTCCAGAAGAGGAGTTAGCACCCCGAGATGTTAAAGAGCCAACTTTAGCATTTCCTTCTACTATTATCTTTACCCAAATCTATTTCATCTTCCATTTTTCCTTGTTAAGTAAAAAACCATCTTTAGTATTTCCTTTTTCTGCTTTCTTTACCCAAGTTTACTTAATTTTCTTTTCCAAACCATTTTCATTCACATTACCCCTTTTGAAGTGTTTTGCAATATGTCCCAACTTATTATAGTTGTAGCATTCCAAACCTTTTCTAGGTCTAATCCTACACATATTTCCTTCAACTCTTCTATTTTACTTACACTCAATATCTATATGTCCATATCTATTGTAAGTGTAATAATGTACATTGAATAATTGAGCATTATTCCAATTTATGTATCCATTCCGTCTCATCTTACTTCTATAGTCAACAAATCTATGTCCAAACATATTACAAGCATAACATCTACCATGAAAAGATTGATATCTAATTTGACTTCTGCATTCACTAGCCTTATCACCAAAATGGTTACATGAAAAATGGTTGTCATTAAAATAGTACCTGGATGGGGCAGGAGGAGTTCTTCTAGGCTTTAGTTGTCCTGATCAAGAATGGAACTTTGTTGATATTTGTTAAATTTTTCCAATTCATCTTTAACCTTCTCTTTTCATTTTTCTCTAGATATTTCACCATTTTCAATACCAACTCCTTTTCTTTTCTCTTCTTTTGAGCACTTAGCAAATTGTCAAGTATTTCACTACCACCTTTTAGTTTAAGACCTTTGTCAATTTTTTCTCTAGCAACTTCTAGTGCCTTCCTTATAATTATAACCTCCTTTTCAAGTTTGGTACATTCTTCTATTTTTTTCCAACTTCATTTCAAGGTCATCTGTGGCCTTTCTTCCTTCATCGAGTTCCCTTAGAAAAGTAATTTTCTCTTCAGTTTTCTTACAATTAAATCGTCTTTCACTCAAATATGCCAAAGTTGATCCTAGTTCTTTTCCAAGTCTATAATGCCATCAACACCATCCCAGTCATGTTTCTCCATCAAATCTATGTCATTTAGATCCTCTCCATATATAGTGTTCAAATCTAGAATCTACCACAGTGGTTAAACTATCTCTTCAAGAACTAGGCTCTTATACCAATTATTGAATACACCTAGATGATGAGAGGCAGGGTGAAATAGCATCAACTTAAAACAATCATAACCTTGATCAAAAACATCATCTTGATTATTTAATTCATTCACTTCATTATGCATTGAAGAAAGAAACTAGAACAATAAAATGATACACACAACAACGCTAGAATTTTATGTGGAAAATCCAAAATGGAAAAAACCATATTGAGAACTATCTTACAATATTCATATATGTAATTATTTTGTTATAGAGTGTTAGGCTAACGACTGGAGAACTCACTTCTTAAAACTTGCAATTAAGGTTCACTACCTATAGAGAAAGACACAAAAATGACTTGCAATCTGAAGATCACTTGTATAGAGAAAGAAGCACAATATAATCTTATACAAAGAGAAATTGAACTGATAAAATAACATCTAATATGTCAGAATACATTTCATAGTGAGTACTCATCTCAATTTGTTTTCATCTTTGTACTATCCATTATCCAGACCTCAGAATCTCTATTCAACACTTCATTTTTTGCATTCCTCTTTTTCAAAGCATTATGTCCATTTCTACACACTCCTATCTCTATATTCAAATGATCATCATGATTATTCCTATATACCATTTGGATCACAATAAGTTTTCCCAATAGAGGGTATAATGTGTAGATGCAAGGTTGGCCAAAACCATAACAAAAATTATAAGTGGAAGGAAAAGAAGATGTGTTCATTTCCACACCAAGTCGACACACCTTCTGGAAGCATTAAAAAACCTTCTTCAAACACCGCATGTAAAAATCAGCTCTGGGCCCAAAATAGATTCTTCATCGAAGAAACACCAAATCCTTAAACAAAAAATTATAAATCAACAGTTGACATCATTGGCAACCAAAATGTCATATTTGCAACACTTGGGTGCCTAGAAAGAGTGCTTGTGCAAGTGTGTTCAATGTTCTGACTCTTTTTATAGCATCTTCCGCTTGGTATATGGTTGAATTGGCTCCTAAATATTTGCATGATGTTGAGATTTCTCATAGATACTTGGATGAACTTCAAACTACTCCTACATCTACTCATTCAACCCTTATATTCCTACTCCACTGTTTCAACTTACTTAGCCACCTTGTCAAGCTCATGAGATGTGAATGTGATGATTTTTCAAGTTGAAAATGCAAATACAAATATGTCATTTAAAACCTCCTTAACTACTTTAAATTGTGTTATAATAACTTGAAACTACACTCTAATGTATTTCCTACCTCTGAGGAATGCTTATATGCATGAAAATGCCACTTGGGAGTCATAAACTATTCTTCTTTCTTGTTATTAAACTATTGTTTTTCTTCCTCTACCTTCATCAAAATACCTCTCAAGATCTGAAATTTTGCTCACACTATCTTTCCATGGATACTACATAGATCCCATGATATTTTGTCCTCTCTTCTCTTAAAAGCATAGCTTTGTCCTCTTGATTTACCTTCATATTTTTAGTCATTACAAGTCTAATTAACTTGCAACCATGTAGCTATAGTATCAGTTCAAATTATTCATTGAAATTGTGCCTTTCAAATAGTCATCTTTGTCAAAGCACCTTTCTATGTTGATTGTGGACTATCCCTTTTCATGTAGTGAATCATTGTCATGTGATCACCTAAAAAATCCTACCACAACTACCTTATCTTTTTTACATTGATATCTCTTTTGAATGATGATAGTTTTCCTTTGTATTATATTGCCAAGATTTATGAGCTATCTTGTTCTTTAGAAATATCACCTATCATTTAAAGGATTGCCCCTTTATTCCACTTCATAGATATTTGTGGTATCCTATACTAGTAAAATTTTAGGCATGAGTTCCATCAAATTCACCATGTATTCATGAGTGTTCCCTTTCTTTTGGTTCTAATTTTTTTTATATAACATTATTAGTTTGACACAAACATCACATTTCACTCATAACTATTGTTTATTGAACACCGTGCTTTCGACATCTTGCTTATTGTCATTGTTCCCTACTCATCATGTTTGTTCCTTTTGTCACTTGTCATGTGCCATATGTTGTGTCATGAGCCTTATGGTGTGTCCCTGTCTTTTGACTTCTAGTGATTTGTAGACAATGATAACATTGAAGAGCATGGTTTAAAGTTCATAGAATGTTATCCACTCACATCACATTCGTATAGCTTCACATACTCATACGATTATGCTTAGATGACAATAAATTTTTCTTTCAAAAAGTCTCTTCTCAACCAAGTTGTGATTAATCTCCTTTCATAATATGCATGTGTCTTCCGTGACTACCTTTCTAATTGTCTTCTTGTCTTCAAGCATGAAAACACTATCTTCTCTCTAGAAGGAAACACTAGCATGTATTAAACCAAATGATAACATTGAAGAACATGATATAAAGTTTCATGAAATATTGTCCATTCGCAGTCATATAACTTCACATACTCATTTGATTATGCTTTAGATGACAACAATTTTTTCTTTCAAAAAATCTCCTCCATGAAGTTGTCATTAATATCCTTTCATGCTATGAATGTGTCTTTTGTGACTACTTTTCTAATTGTCATCTTGTCTTCAAGCTGAAAACATTAATTTCCAGCTAGAAGGAAACACTAGCATAAATTAAATCAAATGAAATTCAAAACATAAACGTAAATTTACTGAGGGTTGTTATGACTGCAACACATTTTTCTCCATGCAACAATAATTGAATCAAATATTTTTGATATAATAATACAGCGAAACAAGAGTGTTGTCCCTTTGTATAAACATAATACTTTTTGTTTTTTAGAAAGTGGTAAAAGTAATTCATCAAGAGCCACTTATCCATGGTAGATAAGAACTTAGAGAGGGTTACTCTCTATAACAAATTACTTATGTCTAGGAATGATTAGATGTCTTTTAAAAACATTATATCTCGATATTAAAATATTTTATTATTTATACTTATTTAATTAAAAACCTCTTCTTTACAAACGAATGATTCTTTCGAAACTTTGAACTTTAAAAACATTTATCTTTCCTCTTTCTTACCAGAATTGGCGCCGATTTAGGCAAATTCATTTCTAACGTATCAAGCTTTTTGGTTTTCATTATCACTTTTGGAGAACTTTTCCTTTATTGCACGTGCTGTCCTCTTCTTCTTTTGTACGGCTCAAAATGTATTCATTATGTCTTTTTTATTAAACTTGGTAAAAGTTTTCATTGCTCCCCACATGGGCGCTGCTCTACTTATTATTGTAATTATTATCAAGGGCATTATGGTTTATCTATAATGTTAGTTTCTAGTTTATATGAGAGGAGAAAGGGAGGGGCTATGAAAAAGAAGGAAGAAATTAAAAGAGGGGTGGTTGTTAGGGGTAGAGCACTATTATCATTTATGTTTTAATTATCTAATAGTCCCTTATGTGTATTTTAGGAGCTACAATTTTTTAGTAATTATAAGGACATTTGTACATAAGTATTGGTAATTTTAACAAAAGTTTGAGACCTTTGTTTATAAATATTGGTAATCTTTTAACAAAAATTGGTACATTTGTGCATAATTATTGACAATTTTTCAGGTAGTTGTAGTGCATGATTATTGGGGCATCTTTAAGTAGGTATCATACGACACTTTAAAATAACTGCTTTTTGACCCTTGCATCATAACAAATCTCGCAACATATGTCATTACTACCTAGAAGCTAGAACAATAGCTCTATGTAGTTAAGTCGCATACGGAGACAACAACAAAAATCGTTAAAATTTGATGTACTATTTAGGATTTGTAGGTGCACGAAGTTTCCTATAATGACTATCGATATACTTCCCCTAGACATTACCAATATTGGTACATTGAGGCGCGAGCCTTTATTGCTATGTCAATTGATTGCAAAAGATATAAAGGTCTCTCAAGTAAATCAAACATTGAACCTATAAGTTCTATATTGTTACTTATCTATTTTTTATCATTCAATTTCTCTATTTAGATTTGCATCATAAGATTTACCAAATTGGATATATGTGTTCTACGAATCTCTGATTTTTATTTTATCTTAAAATCTCTGTATTTTCATGTTTTCCCATTCTAGTTTCCTTCAATCATATTATTATTCCTTCGTTCGCTTGAGGTTGAATGGTTTAAGACATCTACAAGCAATTGTTTTTATTTAATTGATTTTTCGGTTTCAGAAATTTGTTTCTAATTTTGGAGATGGCTTTCTTTTTTCTCTCATGTTTTAAATTACAAGGATTAGGCTTTCAAACACATAAGTTTTAGGTTTTAGGTTCTAAATTGCACATCTATGCACCTTTTTGGCATGTTTTGATGATTTAAAGTTATTGGATTTTGGTGGGGTGGATATCACTGTCATCTTGTACTTTGTGTTTCATCTCAGGTGTTTACCCTACTTCAAATTTACCATTATATCAATTCCCTAAGTTTTATGTTGACTTTAATTAGGAAGTTGTAAATGGTGGTGCCTTAATTTAAATGTTTATGAACTATAACACTACCAATTCATAAATTGAATTTTATCTCATTATTTATGATTTAAATGCTAAGGTGTGCTTACAAAGGGTGTCTTATTAGGAATTTTATTTTAAAATTTTGGCTTTGGCAAATTTCTCTTACAAGGATACCACATTGATTGATATATTTTGAGCGATTTGAGTGATGTGAGAATTAGATTATACAAGCAAACAACTAGCCCTGCAATTATTGAAATCCTAAAATTTCTTCCTTTATGTAATTGCAAAGAGGGTTTTACCTACTCATCGACTTAGTAGCCAATGTACATTGATTATGATATGATTGAATAAAAAATTTAATGCATGATAAAATAAATAATAGTTTGTTGGGACTAATTTGCATCATAAGTGTTGCTAATATATATTATGTAGGAACATATTGTGTACCCTTGTCATTTCATGTTGTATTTTTAACTTAATTTAGTATCCACTCTCATAGCATGTTCTAGGTTTGTTTAACCTCAAACCTTAGCTTATTTACCCTTTACCAAGTTTTGTCTAGATTTTGGATTTTAACATTATTTTGTTTTATTAACAAAACACATTAGAATTTGTTTTAAATCCTAGGATAAGAATGAGATGCATATTTTTTGTGTTATGTGTTGTGTCCTATAGATTTTGAGTGTGAGTTGTTAGTTTCCCACTTAGCTATCCATTGCCACCTATCATAATCATCACCTGTGAATAGAATTCTTCATGCCTAGGATCCAAAACAAATAAGTGAATGTGATGGATACTATAGCATCCTTGATCAAAATGTTGGATAATGAGACCAGATTCCAATTTATGGTAGAGAAATTAATGATACCAGAATATCAAGCTCTAATCACACAGTCAGCCTATGTCCTCGTTGATTCTAAGTCCCCTTGGTACCATGACGTATACAATTACCTCTAAAATAGTACCCTACCACCTGACCTAGAAAGAAACCAAAATAAGTCCCTCATCCACCAAGCCTCTAGGTACACCTTTCTCGCTAGTACTCTATATATAAGATTACTTTTTACTCTTGTTTTCTCTCTCTTGAATAAAATATGTTATTTTTTATTCAAAGCTAAAGGATTCCATATTTGTTGTACTCTATTGTTCAACCAAGTTGATTGAATCTCTTTCAGAAATTTTCAGGTTATGCATCTCTCAAATCCTTTAAGAAGCTTGTAATTTGTGGTAAATTATTCTTTTCATTTGAATAGTGTCCTTATGATTTGATATTACATCTCTCATTATCTATGTGAAATTTTTTTGGTGTAGATGACCACTTATTTATTAAACTTACATTATGGTAGTCTTCCCTAGAAACTAAGGTTGATTTGCATAGTTTTATTACTTTGTTATTGCTCTCAAATAATAGATGCATGTGGAATAAGAGTGCACACTTTTTTTTACCATTTTTCTAAATTGACTATACATGAGGATTGAAAGACCATCGTATGGTCTTAACTTGAAGACAAGATCCAATATAATCCCAAACACTTTTCTTTTTCCTTGTATTTGTAGGTATTTTGAAAGCACTTAATTACAACATGGTTTGTAAGTGCTTTAATGTATATTGTTAACTTCTCTTTTTTATTTAATGCAATGTAGTTCTTATCATTCATTAAATTTTCAATTTCATCATCTATTTTATTCCTAGTATGTTTCTAAGTTTTTTATTGAATAAAATAGATAAAGTGTTATGACATGTTGAGCTCCATGGTAATAAGCATCAATAATTAGTTTTAGATTCTCTTGTGTTAGGGTTTAAGTGTCATCAACCTTGTGAATTAATTTAATTTATTATTTTTCTATTTTAGTTTATAATTACCCATAAGAGGTTAAATTGTTTAACCAACAGTGGTGAAAGAGACCATGCAAATACAAAGTTACCTTTGCCATTTTTCTCTAGGAAATGGACAAAATAGTCAAGTGTTCCCTATTGGAATCTTCTATTTTGAGGTTGTTGGACACTTGTTAGGGGTTGTAAGAGAATCTATGATAGTTACAACATATTTCATAAGAATTCTATGACAACACCTTTGACGGTTTGTGAAAGAATCCTTCCACAAGTGCACATGCATGAGAGATCCCTTATGAAAGCTATTGTGCATTTGTAAGTCATTATTTTTGATAGATTTGACTCATTCCAAGGAGATAGCCGTGGATATTGATGTGGTTTTGTAAACTATTTTTTGGTGATACTAAAATGGTATTCATCCTCCAAAATCCTATAATTTGGTGTCTTAAGATAAAGTCATCCATTCAATATTTCTTAGTTTCAAGGATAACAGAGTGTTTTCAAATTTTACAGAGGTCTACAGAGAAGTGTATTATTGTTCTATTCTTCAATGGATTAATTATATAATTGCATCTCTTTATGTGATGGATTCCTTTTCCCAAAAGGGATTCTCCACATAAATATAGTGTTTCTTACGCAATAGCTTTCTCGTTCTTATTTTGATTCTACAATCACTTTGATAAGGGTTAATCTTAGTTTTATATTTACAATAATGTTGTTGGCTAAATATTTTGTAAGCATTCATAGACACACTACTTGCAAAATGATGTATTTAGACACAGTATGTGAGATACAATCTCTCCTCTTAATTAAGGGGAGGCATGATTCTTATTGCTACTGAATCAACTAAAAATTAAAAAGAAACATAAGCTAATATAAAATTTGGATGTTGCACTTATCTCTTCCTCTTTTTTCAGGAAGGGTCTTCACTTTTCTACAATTGTACCTTATACAAACTTGGGAACTTGACACTTTGACTTTAAGCACTAGCTAGAGCAACAATATCAATAATCTTAATATTTGCCAAAATAAAAACCTTAAGACCAGCATTTAACTATCTAATTAAGAATGTACACAATATCAAAGACTCGTACATTATCCGACAATGATTTAAATATGAGGCATCAATATGTTTTAGCACAAAGATTTTTTAACATAAAGCACCCTTTCAACTATCTAACAACACAAAGACTATGAATTCATGTTTATGTAACCCTATATTATATCTATAAACTTAAAAAATACAACACAAAGTCTATAGTAAATCATATTAAAATATTTTCCTTGTAACGGTACAAGAACTCGTACACTTCTCCTAATAAACTCAAGATAATACCACTATTATGATGTAAGAACACAATAATTATATAACAAGATTATTCAACACAACTTGTCTGAAAATACATGCTTTTTATTTACTTTGAAAATAGTTTCCACGATAAAAAATCATAGTTTATATTGCTTCAAAAATTTCAGCATAGTCTACTTGCATGTATAAATATGGTTAATTACAATGAAACCCCCTCATATATATATGTTATGCCCTGCATCCCCGTCCCTACATTTTGTGTGCAAAATGTTGGGTCCCCCTTTTTTTTTTTTTTTGCTTTTGGCTCTTGCCCTGTCCTTTCCTTTGTTTCCTTTGTCTTCCTTCTCTGGGGTTTTCTTTCCTGCGGTGTTATTTTGTTTTGTTGGTCTCTCGTGTCTCCGGGACCCGATCCCGAAGTTGGTCATCCTTTGTCGGGAGCCAAATTCTGGACTGCGGGATTCTTCGCCGCGATGTCTTCTTTCCTTAAGGTGGCATCATCGCATGGAATTCTCAGGCCTGGAGTCCGGATTTCTGTCTGGCCAGAGTTTGCGGAAGGAAAGGTAATTGGATTTTTACTGTGGGTATAAATAGAAGTTACCTGTCATTTTCAAATTTACCACGATTAAACACTTGAGCAATCAGAGCGATTTAGCAATAATCCAGTGCTAATCATCCCGAGCGTTCCTCAGCAATTGTGGGTGGTTTGTGGTGGCGAGTTGTGGGCATTTTGGTGGTTGAAGCTATTGCAGAGCTTACGCAGTGGTTTCCTTTCCCTTCCCTTTCTTCATTTTTAGTTTGGTGCCTTTCCTCTCGCTCGGCTTTCCTTCTTTCTGGTTTTGTTTTTATTTGTGTTGTCTTGTTTTGTTGTCCATGTTGCGTTTCTTTCTAGTTTGTTGCCTGTTGGTGGGCCGGCTCTGCCAGAGGGTTGTCTGCCCTCTGTGCATATGTAGTCTAGTCTGTAGATGGTGTAGAAAGTTGTAAGTAGTCTGTACATTGTCTGGTTTTTGTGAGTGTCCGCTCTGCGATTTCTATATATATGTAAATTTGGTGTATATCTGTTGTGTATCCTTCCAGTTTGCATGTGTATACTCTTTGGCTCTCGTGTATATTCTATGTGTATCCTGCCTGGTAGCTGAGCAAGCTCGTCATGCCACGTCTGTTACTAGTTTTTAGTCCGCGAGCTCGCTCTGTGCAGAATACCACCTGTTGAAACTTGGCTCTCAGCCAGTTTCAAACAAGTGGTTTTCTCTCTCCTTTGTAAACCAGCCTAACCTTCATTTATGTCCCATGTGCGTATTTAAATTTGTCCAAGTGGCCAACACTTTTCACGCATTCGGATAGTTGGCTCCGTCGTCATCACCATAACTCCCATTTATTGCTTGCCTACGTGGCGCCCACATGGGTCTGACGGCTCACTTTTTGTGCATATCTACCAACATTTACTTCCCCGGGCTCCAGGTCTCTTTCCATCACCCATCTCGTGCCCTTTTTTCTCTAAGTATGAAGAAACCCCCAGACCCGGATGATTAATTAAATTTCCAAGTCCGCAATATGAATGTATGTTGTCCGGGTGTTTTGAATGAAACTAACTTTCTCAGGGGAAGCAAACACCATGATGGTAAGGTCTCCAAACTCCAAAATATTTATTTATCTATGCGTTCTAATGGTTGCCTTGCCTTGCAGGTTTCTGGAGCAGCAAAACTTGCAAACATGTCTGAGGCTTCCGCATCCTCCCCACCCGGAAGTCCAGACTTACCTTCTACGGTGGTTACCAGGGCGGCAGTTAGATCTAAGTTGGAAAAGGCTCTGGAGAAATTTCCCTTGAGCCTGAAATATGTAAAAGACAGAATCATCTCAAGCTCAAAGATCGAGTCCAAGGTCCAGTTTATCACTGACACCAGTGTCGAAACATGGCGAGAAATGCAGGCATTGGTGAAAATTATGTAAATTCAGAGACGGGCCAGAGATCCATTGGCCATTCAAATCAGGAACTCCAGGATCCTCAAGGCAGCTTGTTTCCCTTGCTTTGTGCAGTCACCAGAGCTCATTCTCACTCTCGCAGTGCACTACAACGCATCTGTCTAAGCTGTTATGCTTGCAGCCCCGGAGCCAACAAGATACCCTACTCCCATGATGTCCCTCAATCCTGATACCTTCCAGAGGGGCTTGGGGATCCCCCAATTTGACAAACCAACCATAGTCACCTGGTCAGATGCTTTGGCCCAATTCACTCAGTTGGAGGAAGCGGCCCGTATATACATGAACAATCATTGGCTAAAGACCCCAAAGAGGGATCCCAAGAGGATGAAGCTAGAAATCCCCAAGGTCGAATTCAAAGAAATTATCCAAATGGGGATGATAACCTTATGCCGGGTCTTCGAACAACAACATGCCCGAGAATTTTATGGGTGGATGTACTACTTCTTGCTGGGTATTAGCATAGGCGAAGAATATTTTGACTGGGCTATCATAATCTCCAACCACGTGGACTCCCAGTTCCTTCAACTGGCCAAGAAGAAGTTTTATATGACTTCTTATGTTCTCTGGGCCCTGACACAACAACGGCCCCACACCAATGGGTTACTTACAGAGGGCATGCTCAGGATCGGCCCGGGACAGAAGGCCCCTTGGGACCACTTCCCACAGATTCAATGGGAGACCAGCTTCCCCAATTTTTGCTGGGTAAACGATGCCTTCATTTAATACCACCTACTCACACCCACCCGGGACATAGGATACTGCCTGTCTACTAAGGCGATGAATTTGGTCCAGAGTTACAGACATTACTACATATAATTTCAACAACACACTTACATTAGGGTGCCCAGCTTCTCTGGGAAACCCTACTTGTTGCCCAAACACTGCGGGGACAAGATAATCCTCGTGGAATATTGCAGGCAGATAATGGAGCTGCATGCGCTCTTTGCCTTGAAGAAGGTAACCAATATTCTGTTTCCAATCACTTGTGGGAACTATTCATGCAGTCTGGCTACCGCAAAAGAAGTGGATAATGAGCTTAAATGCTACAACCTAGCAGAATTTTACTTGGCATGGAAACAATTTGATCTACATGGCAGGATTGCAATGGCACTTCCCCGGGCCTCAGAGCCCCATCAGTATCACATGGAGGACTTTTGGGAAGATTGCCAAGATGACGTGGAAGTTTGGGGGTGGCATTATGTCAGAATGACCGCAGGGATGATGGTGAGATTAAAGCTCTGGAGATTCTCGAAAGACTTCTCAGACGCTAGCTCCACGGAGCATCCCCAGTATAAAGAAAAGGGGATCGATAAATTGGCCCTTCCACCAGTGAATTGGGATGCCCAGGAGGGGCCCACAATTGAGGAGTTCACTCGTAATGTAGTTGAACGCAGCCACCTCTACTTCAAGAAGGTGTGCCCTGGGAGTGTCCATCGAGCGGCCCAGCCGATACCAAAGTTGACTCTGGGGGTCGGGACTTCTTCGCAGGGAGCTAATAAAGGAAAAGAAATAGCGATGACCCCAAGCTCTCAAGAAGTGCCCATCAAAGAAAAAATAAGGCAATTAGTGTAACCACCTGAATTTGGTATGTCACAACTATAGACCCTATTTTCCCTAAGTGTGATCATACCCTCGATTTATGTCCAAACGACCCTGTTACTGCTTGGCATAATTCTTTTAAATCAATTTAATGTCCTAGGTGATTTTTATCACTGATTTA
>MU227609.1:317173-344920 GCA_018584345.1 Thuja plicata | reverse complement strand
CATATTCATTTATGAGTCTCCAAATTCATAAATGAACCTTGTCCCCCCTCTCTCTCTCCCATTCTTCTATAAATAGAAGCCTGTTTTGAGAGCAAATAAGCCTTCACCTTAAGATCAAAAATACATTTTTATGCTGTTAGATTCA
Organism: Thuja plicata; assembly: GCA_018584345.1. Lineage (NCBI taxonomy): Eukaryota > Viridiplantae > Streptophyta > Pinopsida > Cupressales > Cupressaceae > Thuja > Thuja plicata. Next base: position 344,775 of record MU227609.1, on the reverse strand, counting down.
CTCTAGATTCATATTTCATCTTTCATTTCATGCTAGTTTATTGTTTCTATTTCATCTTTTAGAGCTAGATTGCATGTTTTATCATCTTTTAGCTTGTTATTTAAGTAAAAATCCTTCATGCTAGGTTGTATTTGTCACTGATTTATAGCATATTCTGAGGGCTAATATGTTGTTAATCACACTCTTCCTAGTTGGCAGGCAATAGGTCAGTTTTAGTGGGTTTTACATGCTTTTCTAACCCTTTTGGACTAATATAATGACCTATTGAGTGTTTGTGTTGATTCTGACAAGTACCCATTTACACACAAATATAGTAGCAGCCTCCCAGCAAATGTGGGAGAATCTAATCACATGGCTGGCTACTCTGGTGCTTATGGCCAAACCAATTTGTCCTCCCTCCTCCCCTTCACTAGCAGCTTTGATGATTAAGGCAACAGGGGTGGATCCGGTAGAGCAAGTAGCGATAAGAGATGCAGGGCCTCCCTTAGTTACCCGGAGGAAGAGGAGGCTTGACCCGAAGCCCAAGAAGGAGCTAGAGTTGGGGATGCCCCAAACCCCACAAGTTGAGATCCTTTCTTCCAACTCCCCAAAGCCAGAAAGGGGATCAGAGCCCACCGATGTCCCAGCCAACCCTCCTCCGCAGGATGAGTTTGATGATGTTTTTGCAACCGACAAGTTCAGTAGTTTACAGGGGGACATCGAGCAAACGGAGGCTGAAGTCCCAGCACAAGAGGAGGCTGAGGAAAAAAAACTTTTACAGGAGCAGGAGGAGCAGATGGAAGAAGAGAAGGAAATAGAGAAGGAGATCACCTCCGAAGTTCTGAAGATACAAGATACGGGAGTGGATCAGCAAAAGCAGAGTGAACAAATGGCATCCGCTGAGGGAACCGAAACTACGGGAGCAACCGTAACCTCAGCAGCCGCGTTCCAAGTGCCACTCCCTGAAGTGACCTTTGGGCAGGTAATAACCATGGCTCAAACATTAAATATTGGCCCGGTACCTCCCCCATTGCAAAAGGATATACCAATAGAAGAAGAAATCCCAGTGACAGAGGCCGAAGAACAAGGAGAACAACAAGAGGAGGAAAACCCCGGGACAGCCAATGAAGGTCGAAACAAAGCTAAAGATACAGAGGAAAAGGCAGAGGAAATAAATGTCGCCGGGGGAAATATTCTTGATGAAGCCCAAGATAAAGAGAAAGGGGCAGGCGAGACTCACACAACTGAAGAGGAACAACAACAGGACACCAGGGAAGAACCAAAAGAACAGACTTTGGAAAATAAGCCACCCCTGCCACCTCAGTGGTTAGTTGAAAGCAAGAAAAGAAAAGCTTCATCCACCCCCAGAGCTCACCCCTCCTTAGCCAAAATAATGGCTCAGGTCCAGGGCCCACCGAAGGCCAAGAAAGCCCGGATGGTTCATACTTTTTGAACCGGGTCGGGAGGAGAAATAGTTGTCGTTGTTGCAACACCTCCCCCAGACGCTGCTGAGGCAACTGTTGAAGCCAAAGGTTATGATATCATAGAGATATCACTGGGAAAAAGAGGGAAACAGGGCAAAGTGAACCTATTAAAAGAGGCAACCATAGCCGTGGACGCCTGATATGAAAAAGAGGCCCAAAGGCTCAAAGCGGAAAAGGAAAAGACAGTGAACCTTATGGGATTTCTTACTGAGCTGGCCCAGCCTATTAGTGTCATTCCTCTAGAGGCCTCTACATCTGACATGCCATTACCACAGAGCGACATAGACTCCTTGTGAGAAATGAAGAAAAAGGCCCAAGCGGTCGATGAGTGGGTCGCTCTGCAGGTAGGAAACACCCGGCTCTTCCTAGTATCCACCCTCCCAGATTTATATGCGGCTTGACACATTCTGCATCAGTAAAAAACTATCCTTAACATATGGAAGGGTGATATGGAAAACTATGAGGCATGGAAGGTAGAACTAGAAGAGCTCCTCAGCCTCAGGGAAGAGATGGTCTCTAAGTCCGAGATTCTAGGAGAAGAATCATTCGATTTTGTGAGGACCCAGCACTCCAAACTTGACCTCACATTAGAGGTACTCAAGAAAATGGTAGGGGTTTTGCATGATAAAATTAACATGGTTTAGTACTCTTCAAATATGTACAAGGCATTTGTCACAAAGGTCTCCGGAGCTGACCCATTCAGCACTGATACATGGACTCCGGAGGAGTACATTTTGGGTAAGTTCGATGAATTGATGGAATCCAGATATCAATCCCTGGAGGGAGTGGATGGGACTTAGATGGTGAGATTAACTTGTATGATCCTTAGTGGCCATGATGCAAAAAAAATGGCTGATGAATTCAAGAATAATATTTCAGAGCTAGGAGAACAGATTGAGGCGGCTAAGTATCAGCTGTTCGGCCTCAGAGAGATTAATGAGGATGCAATCTCCCACCTCCTCTGAAATTTTAATGACAACAAGCAACAATAACATTTCTCCTGAGGCCGGAGAAAACTGAAACATTTTTGTATTCTTTATTCTTTCGAAACATAAGTTCCCAGATCCCGAAGTCTCGGATCCTAAATTTTGCATTCTTTCGAGTGATCTATGTCCTGGTCCCTGAGGCCAACCGGTCATTTTCAAGCAGTTAATAAAGGTTGTTGAAGACTATCAGAGGGTAGTTGGCTACATCGAGGAACGTCAGATCAACAGTTGGTTCTGACAGATGGTCTTCTCGAGGCACCGCTGTGGATACACCTGGCACATTGGAGATAGGGCGCCGCATTTCCCATTTATGAGGCATGTAGCCTCGATCCCCATGGGATCAAATTTCTTCCTTTTCTTTCCCGGCTCTCCTCTCGAGGCTGATTCTTCCACTCCACCTTCTTGTCTCATTCTTTTGACATGTCAGGCCTATTCCATCTCAAGGTCTTTTATAGGGTGGTGCAGGTAGTACCGGCCCCTGGATAATATATTCTATTGTATAGTGTAATGAAAAATAGTGTTAGGGTTAGGGTTAGATGAAAATGTGTATAAATAGTAAGTCCGGCCCTTTTCCAAGGGTTGGAAAAATTGATGATTTTGCAGTCCATAGTAATAGAGAAGTAGCATTTTCATTTCTATTGCAGAACTCAATATTCCTTGGTCTTTAAGCGTTCAGTAGTTAGATGCTCCCTTGGAGCCACCATTGTATCACACACTAGTGCTTGCTGGAAGAAATATTAATGAAGAAGAGATGGTTCTTGCAATGATGTTGTTGGCACCTAGTCTTCCAAGTTAATGGTATTTTATGTTTAAATGTTCTTCATGTCTTCTGCTCTGATATTTTAAGTAGATTAACGACCTCCTTTCCCTTGCTACTGATCAAATATGAACTGATGGTGGTGTATTTCTTCGGTATTTAGTATAGTATACCAGAGAATTATTGATGTATGGGATGTTTAAATATATGGAATACTTCTAACCCTGTAGGATCTTTTTCGATTTATTTGCTAAGTGTAGAATGCTTGGAGAAGCCTCACCTTCCTGAATCTCTGGAGAGAACTAGTTGATGAAACCATCTATCCCCCTCAAAAATAGTCACATCACCTAACCGAGCCCTGAACTATTGTGACTCGACACCCAGGTGCTTGGAGGCCCAGGGAATCTCACTTCCCCAGATAACTTTTGTAGGCAGAGTTGGCCGGTACCCCGTACTCGGTGACAACTTACGACTATTGGCAGACCCGGTCACCAAAGTCCCATCAATAGAAACTGGCACTAGAAGGAGGGCATGAACTCATCCCCCACTCAAGATTCTGATTTTACACCTTCTGAAGGTTCCCCAAGCTATAGTTTTAGGAATCAAGCCTTCAGTGGGATTGGATATTTCTCCCCAACAAAATTTGAGAGGATCCTTAGGTCGGCCCCAAACCCTAGAAGGTTTGTTGAACTTGAGTCTCCTACTCAAAAGAAGCAGACCCCGAAAACCACACCATCCACTATTGTCTGGGGATCTAATATACCTCAAAATACCCAAAATTCTTAGACAATCCCAGGAACCACCACTCAAACTACTTGAAATCTAGTTCCCCCAATGGCTGCATATTTCGGTAACACCGAGTCCCAAATGGAAACTTTTTCAGGCGTAATCAATGACTTACCCTCGCACCAGAGAAGATTTGCCCATGATATGAGCACCTAGGCTCATGAACTGCAGGGGAGCACTTACAGGCATACAAGGATGCCATGAACCGACACCGGATCCAACATGAAGATGTTGTGACCCAGATGTTTCCCCTGTCCTTAGGGCAGGGTGAGTTAAACTGGCACCTTAACCTTCCCACCAACTCCATTAATAGTTGGCAGGACATGGAGGACGCCTTCTTGGCTGCCTTTCACATACATGTGGACCCATCCTGGTCCCATAGCCAGTTCATCTCCATTAGAAAAAATCCCAACAAACCTCTTGCAACATTCAACCATTGGTTCTAGCACACCTTGAAACGTTGCACGGGCCCTTTCATTCCATCCCCAGAAGTGACCATACAAACTTACCTTAACGCGATGGACCCCTTCATTGTCACTCTCCTTTGGAGAACAAACACCACGGGCGATCGGGATACTTTGGCGAAGGTTTACAACCTAGCCTTAGAATTATCCTGGGGTCTTAACAAATCCCCAGGTGGGATTGGGCAGAGCACGCCCTTTAACATGATCCCCGATGGAACAGCGTACGCCAAGGGGTATAACCCCAATCTGGCAATGGGTGCCCCCGTGATGGCAATGAATCCCCCACCACCGCCAATAGACCAGTAGGCCTGGTATGTTTATCCCTCACAGACTCATGTAATACCAGGTCTAGAAGCCTTCCCTTGGAATCAGCTACAACAGGCACAACCACCCCAAACAAAACCACCTGGAGTGCCCTTCTTTCAGTCATCCACGGCTGAAGGATTGTCGCCCTCAACTCCGGTGAATGTTGTCTACCCTGACTGTGGATATGGGTCAACTGAAGGCAGGGTCCTATGCATCCCAAAACTCTAATTCCCAGAGAGGGAATATCTTCTTCGTCCAATGAAACAACAACACTGGGGGAAGAAACTTTAACAATGGGCCTCGGCCCAACCAATAGCAATGGAATAATAACGTGAACATCGGAGGTCCACCTCTAAACCAAAATGCCAACCAAAGTGGCGTTGGACCATCACATTTCACACCAGTCACAGACTTCCAGCCCATGACCAATTGGTGTAGATTACATGATATGGGCTCCCACAATGAGGTAAACTGTGCCACACTGGAGAAGGTCATCATGATCTCCTAGTTGGACAGACAACAATCGCATGATGCTACTCCCCTAGAGCCTCCTATGCAAGAGTCAACTCATAGTTCCTTCACCTGCGAGACCATTTTCTTCGGAACTTCTGGGGAAGATGAAGAAGAACCTGAGTTGCAATGATTCTTTGATGAATCGATCCTGCCCTTTCAGGCCAATTCCTTCACCAACCTGCAGACTCCATACAACACCCAGAGTCAGGCTAGTAGAGGACTAGCTTACATGCCTACACCCCCTACCAAGGACACTCCTCCTTGGGATAACACAACTGATCGGCCCGCCCCTCTAAAAGGTTCTAGCTCTAACCAAGCAAAGGACCTAGCCAAGAGAAGTCATCAATTCCCGGGAGGAAGATTCGACATTACAAAGGCATTAGAACAAACCACCACCTCCATGATCTTGATGGAGGTTTTGCTAAATTGTCCCAAGTAGAAGAAGTCTCTTCTGAAGCTCTTGGGAAACTCGGAAGTTGTCAGTCGCCTGCCCAAGACTGTCTCTTTTGAGGATGCCAACATGGCTATCTTCCAGGGAAACAATGAGGATCCTCCCTTCCTACTAGGCCTAAATATCCAAGGCAAAAACATACACAATTTCTTAGTAGACTCTAGAGCTTCGGGCAACATCATGCCCCTTTCCATATGCTGGAAGCTCGGATTCCATCCTACCCCATCCAATGGTGCAGTGATTCAGCTCGATAAGACTGCCGTGAAAATGGTGGGGGAATTGAAGAACATCCGGATACAGCTTATCTAGGACCCCAGGATAGCCAGCATTATCGATGTCCAAGTGGTGGACATCCCGAAGACTTATGGGATGTTATTAAGTTAGAATTGGTCTAAGTCCTTGAACAGATACTTTTTGACCAACTTCTCCCACTTATGGCTTCCCTGGGAAGGAGAATCAAACAAGATTCAGGTTGAGAGTGAGCCCCAGATGAAACAAGCCCTTACCAAGGTCGGGAGGGTTAGCGAGGTCTTCTTATCTGAGACTTCCCCCAGGGTGTACCGACCCTTTGAAATCTGAACATTTGATTTCACCATCGGGGAGGATCCCATAGTTCTACAAAGAACCCAGGACCTAGAAGAAAAGCTGAGTTGAGGTTGACTCTCAAGGTACTGTAGCGACCCGCACTACACTCTTGTCTGGCACTTGGTTCTGAGTACACTATCAAAAACATTCAGAGCTAGAGTGTGAACCTTGTCTTTTTGTCGCTACTCGGCACATCGATGCCTTCCAGAGAAAAGCACATGCAGTTGATCCTTGGGAACCCAGTATTGTGACTGGAAACACCTCTTCAGTGCCATTTCCTTGGGAACCTCAGATTCAAACCCCTCCAGAGGTAAACCCCACCCACACGCCAACAGTTCAGGAGGAAGCTCCTCCCAAGTCTCCCAAGAACAATCCAAAGGCTACCCCCTCTCCCCAGCTCCATAACACAAGTAATGATTTGTGGACCATCAATTTCAATGGGTCTCAATCCAAACAAGGCTATGGGGTTGGGGTAGAATTAATCAACTCGGGAGGGAAATCTTCCCTCGCATCTTACAGACTACAGTTCAACTGCACCAATAATGTTACAGAGTATCAGGCTCTGGTCCTTGGACTCTTATTTGTGTTAAGGAAAGGGATCACCTACCTCCGGGCCTTGGGTGATTCAGAGCTGGTTGTCAAACAGGTCCGGAGCCAATATACATGTCATGACAAAAGGTTGGCCGCATACCGCAACCAGGCGTGGAGCCTTATTGAAGATTTTGATGCCTTTGGCATTGATCTCACTCCCCGGTGGAAAAATTATGTCCCGGATGCCCTTGTTGTTTCCGCCAGCACACTGGAGCCCATGGCCGGCTCGCGACTCCAAATATTTTTAGTTGAGATGGTCCCCACCCCGTCCATTCCAGATAATGTCACCCACTTTGTGGTTTTTTAGGATGACCAGCATATCCTAGCTTTCATGGCCAGTGTTGGTGTCTTTGAGAATCAGATAGTGGAAGAACAAGACCATGATGATACTGGACAGGGCGGTGAAGATAATGGGATCATGGATCTACCTACTAACACCATCCCAAAGGGGATGGTCACGCTTGAACGAATCTTTGACTCAGACCCTTGGGGCCGGGAAAAGATGTCATCTTCCTCTGAGGGAGGAAATTTTGAAAAAGTAAACATCGGCCAGCCCGGTGAAGAAAAGATGATACGCATTGGCACCTCCTACTCCCCTGAGGAGAAGGAGAAGATTCTCAAGGTGCTCCAAGAATACATATATGTAATTGCATGGGGATATAAGGATTTAAAAACATATGACACATCCATTATGACCCATAATATTCTGCTAAAACCTGATGCTAAGCCTTTTTAGAAAAAGCAACGATCGATCAACCCATTGATCGAACCTCTAATTTGTCAAGAGGTGGAAAAATTGTTGTCAGCCTAGATCATCTTTCCAATCCAGCACACTACATGGGTTTCCAATCTGGTCCTTGTAAGAAAAAAGAGTGGTGAAATTTGCCTTTGCATGGATTTTCTAAAACTTGAATAAGGCTTCCAAGAAAGATAATCACCCTCTCCCCTCGTTGGATGAGGTGTTACAGATAGTGAATGGATCCCAAATGATGTCATTCTTGGATGGGTACTCTGGGTATAACCAAGTCATGGTTAAGTATGAAGATAGAGAGAAAATAGCTTTTACCACCAAGTGGGGAACATTTGCATATAGAAGGATGCCCTTTGGTTTGATTAACACAGGGCCACATTTTAAAAGGCCATGGATATTTCATTTGAGGGCCTTGTGAATTGGTGTATAATCATCTACATGGATGATTTGACCATCTTTTTTTGGGACAGGCGTGACCATTCCGCCCATCTTTCTCAGATCTGTGAGAGATGTTGTCGGTATGGAATATCCCTAAACCCCAAGAAGTGCATATTCAGGGTCACTGAAGGGAACTTTCTTAGGCATATCATCTCTAAGAAGGGTATATCCATTGACCCTAAGAGAGTTGAAGCACTACTAAACTTACAAATGACTGGCAGCAAGAAAGAGATGCGATCTTTCTTCAGAAAGATCAACTTCGTCCAGCGATTCATCACTAGATTCACCGAAATAGTCAAACCACTGAATGAAATGATGAAAAAGGATACCAAGATTGAGTGGAGTCCTGAAGCAAAGTGGGCATTCACCCAGAACAAATAGATAATAATGGAAGCACCTATCTTGGCTAGCCCGAACTACTCCCTTCCATTTTACATTTACTCTTTTGCTTCACCGCATTCTGTCGTGGCGGTGTTGACTCAAAAGGTTGAAGGGGAAGAATGACCAATAGCTTTCATGAGCTCCCCCTTAAAGAATGTGAAAATCTGGTATTCATCGCTAGAAAAGTAGGCCTTTGCTCTTGTTTGCGCCGTGAAGAAATTCTGGCATTACATTCTTTGGAGCAAGGTGCATGCTATCATCCCAGACCAGGCCGTGAAGTCTCTGCGGATGCAGAGCGAGTTGGAAAAAAGATGCGGGAAATGGATGGCCATCCTCTAGGAATATGATTTAGAAATGTAGCCCATGAAGATAGTCTAAGGCCGGGGGTTAGTTCGAGCAATGGAAGAAGAGACTCCTCGCATAGAATGTCAAACTTACACGGTGGAGTCCATCACTCGAGACCCGTGGTATACCAATCTGGTATACTTGTTATTGAACAACAAATGCCTAGAGGGATTACCTCCCAATAAATGCCACGCCCTACGGATGAAAAGTGCTCACTTTATGGTCAAAAACTCTGTGCTTTACCGCAGGAACTACGAGGGAGTGTACCTCTGATGCATTGACAGAGACCAAGCTGTGAAGATGACTGATGAATTCCATGGGCAGTTTGGGACCGGGCATGGCTCAGCCGATGCCACCGCCCATCAGATCCTTCAGGCCAGATACTATTGGCCTTGTATATTAAAAGATGTTTACACTCACGTTTGGAGGTGCCACACTTGCCAAACCGCGGCGCATCGTGAGCGTAACCCAACTATGCCTTTACAACCAGTCTTCGAGGCTAGGCCCTTCACCCAATGGGCATTTGACTTCATCAGAGAAATCAACCCCAACTCATCTGCCAACCACCGGTACATCCTAACTGCTACTGATTACTACACCCGGTGGTCGGAAGCTATACCTTGCAAGAATAACACGGCAGACATGGTTATCAAATTGCTAGAAGAAAACATCGTCACAAGATTTGGAATGCCCTTCGCTTTAGTGTATGACAATGGTCTGGCATTTTCTTCAGCATAATTACTTGAGTGGACCTACAATAGAAAGATCACTCTGAATTTTTCTAGCAACTATTACCCCCAGGGGAATGGCGTTGCTAAATCTACGAACAAAAATTTACTTGAAGTGATCAAACACCTGCTAGAATAGAATCCCCGGGATTGGCACCAAAAGTTAAAATTTGCCCTCTGGGTAGATCGCATTCAAATCAAGGCCGCCCTGGGAACATCCACATTCCATCTGGTTTATAGCCAGAACCTAGTGTTCCCAATCAACCTACAGATCTCAGTTTTGTAGTTTATGCAAGAATTCAGCAATCGGGGTAACATCTTGGAGGTTTGGCTCTTGAATCTGGTGTAGATGGAAGAACAGTGAGACACAGCCCTTGAACATTTTGCGTGTCATCAAGCAATGGTAAAATGATGCTTTGACCGCAGAGCCCAATACAAGGCTTTTCAGATTTCTGACTTGGTCCTGTTGTGGGACAAGGCCAAGCACACTAAGTTCCAATGGCTTTGGCTCGGGCCATACTTAATTTCAGAAATTTGCGGGCAAAATAATTACCGCCTTAATACTATGACTAGAGAACTTGTCCCATTTCCCGTCAATGGACAGTTTCTCAAACATTATTTTGAATGAGGTAAGTTTGCCCAAAATTGTATTTTTATGTAAAGTTTCTGGCTTGTAAATATTTCTCTCCGGTGCCTTTTTGGGAGGTACCTTGCCTTGTAAATAGCCTTATTGGTTGTCCTCTGGGGCAGTATTTTTCTTGGTGGTTTTCATTTGTTTTTTTGTTTCTTGTTTTCTTTTCGGGTTCTGACATTTTGTTCTCTCTTGTAAGGATTGGAATGCTTCGCATAAACTCTAGTCTCTGGGATGATGTCTGTAGCATGGTGAACTTAAGAATCTATTAGCATGATGGAATCGGTCTGGTCTACAGAGCTATTTTACAAGTTTGGTTGTACATTTTTAGCAATCTTCATCGAGTTTATTTTTGGAAGTCTGGCAATCAGTTAAATAAAAATAAGGAACAAGTAATCAAACATATCGAGGGTAGATCGATTGTACTAGTTGGTTGACCCAAGTCTGAACTTCTAAAAGATTATTTTTGGGTCCAGAGTTTTATCCCCCATTCAACATATGAAATAAGTGGAAGGGTGAAAGAAGTACCACCATTAAAATTAGCTAATCTTAAGCTTGATGGTGAAATAAGTACCACCCTCCCACCTAGAAATGTACAAAATAACAAGAAAAGGGAAGCGGGACAAAACTGCGGTCTCTGGGAGAAATGAGCAAATCTGATGACTTTGTGGTTTGATGTAATTGGTGCCTCTTCTCTAATCCTCCTAGAGGTCATCGGCTTGGTTTTCCTTCCAAAGCACACACTCCACCACTGGTGAAAAGATCATGGACTCGATCCCGCGTCGCCGGATTTTCTCAGACATGTCACTCTTTGCATGTAAAATACTTTGAGTAACGACTTGTTCCAGTTCCTGCTAACTAGAGATTTTGTAGTTTTCAAATGCGCTAAGGAATTTATCCCAGATAGTCACCATTTGTTATGTCCTACATCCCCATCCCTACATTTTGTGTGCAAAATGTTGGGTCCCCCTTTTTTTTTGCTTTCTGCTTTTGGCTCTTGCCCTATCCTTTCCTTTGTTTCCTTTGTCTTCCTTCTCCGGGAGTTTCTTTCCCGCAATGTTGTTTTGTTTTGTTGGTCTCTCATGTCTCCGGGACCCGGTCCTAGAGTTGGTCATCCTTTATCGGGAGTCAGATTCTGGACTCTGAGATTCTTCATTGTGATGTCTTCTTTCCTTAAGGTGGCATCGTCGCATGGAATCCCTAGGCCTGGAGTCCGGAGGTCTGTCTGGCTAGAGTTTGCGGAAGGAAAGGTGATTGGATTTTTACCGTGGGTATAAATAGAAGTTACCTATCATTTTCACATTTACCGTGATTAAACACTTGAGAAATTAGAGCGATTTTAGAGTGATTTGCAGCAATTTAGCGATAATCCAGTGCTAATCATCCAAAGCATTCCTCAACAATTATGGGTGGTTTGTGGTGGCGAGTTGTGGTCATTTTGGTGGTTGAATCTATTGCAGAGCTTTCGCAGTGGTTTCCTCTCCCTGCCCTTTCTTCATTTTTAGGTTGGTGCCTTTCCTCTCACTCGGCTTTCCTTCTTTCTAGTTTTGTTTTTGTTTGTGTTGTCTCATTTTGTTGTCTGTCTTGCGTTTCTTTCTAGTTTGTCGCCCGTTGGTGGGCCGGCTCTGCCAGAGGGTTGTCCGCCCTCTGTGCAGATGTAGTCTAGTCTGTAGATGGTGTAGAAAGTTGTAAGTAGTCTGTAAATTGTCTAGTTTTTTTGAGTGGCCGCTCTGCAATTTCTGTATATATGTAAATTTGGTGTCTATCTATTGTGTATCCTTCTAGTTTGCATGTGTATACTCTTCGGCTCTCATGTATATTTTGTGTGTATCCTGCCTGGTAGCCGAGCAAGCTCATCGTGTCGCGTCTATTGCTAGTTTTTAGTCCATGAGCTCACTCTGTGTAGAACACCACCTGGTTAAAACTTATCTCTCAACCGGTTTCAAACAACTGGTTTTCTCTCTCCTCCGTAAAGTAGCCTGACCTTCATTTATGTCTCATGCGCACATTTAATTTTGTCCAAGTGGCCATCACTTTTTGTGCATTCAGACAGTTGGCTCCACCGTCGTCACCATAACTCCCATTTATTGCTTGCCTACATGGCGCCCACATGGGTCTGACGACTCACTTTTTGTACATATCTACCAACGGTTACTTCCCTAAACTCTGGGTCTCTTGCCATCACCCATCCAGTGCCCTCTTTTCACTAAGTATGAAGAAACCCCTGGACCCGGATGATTAATTAAATTTCCAAGTTCGCAATATGAATGTATGTTCTCCAGATGTTTTGAATGAAACTAACTTTCTCGGGGGAAGCAAACACCACAATGGTAAGGTCTCCGGACCCTTAAATATTTATTTATCTATGCATTCTGACGGTTGCCTTGCCTTGCAGGTTTTCAGAGTAGCAAAACTTGCAAACATGTCTGAGGCTTCCGCATCCTCCCCACCCGGAATTCCAGACTTACCTTCTACAGCGGTTACCAGGGCGGCAATTAGATCTAAGTTGGAAAAGGCTCTGGAGAAATTTCCCTTGAGCCTTAAATATGTAAAAGACGGAGTCATCGCAGGCTCAAAGATCGAGTCCAAGGTCCAGTTTATCACTGACACCAGCGTCAAAACATGGCCAGAAAAGCAGGCATTGGTGAAAATTATGTACATTCAGAGACAGGCCGGAGATCCATTGGCCATTCAAATCGGGAACTCTAGGATCCTCAAGGCAGCTTGTTTCCCTTGCTTTGTGCAGTCACCAGAGCTAATTCTCACTCTCACAGTGCACTACAACATATCTGTCCTGGCTATTATGCTTGCAGCCCCAGAGCCAATAGGATACCCTACTCCCATGGTGTCCCTCGATCCTGATACCTTCTAGAGGGGCTTGATCCCCCAATTTGAAAAACCATCCATAGTCACCCGGTCGGATGCTTTGGCCAAATTCACTCAGTTGGAGGAAGCAGCCCGTATATACATGAATAATCATTGGCTAAAGACCCCAAAGAGGGATCCCAAGAGGATGAAGCTGGAAATCCCCAAGGCCAAATTCAAAGAAACCATCCAAATGGGGATGATAGCCTTATGTCAGATCTTTGGACAACAACATGCCCAAGAATTTTCTGGGTGGATGTACTACTTCTTGCTAGGTATCAGCACGGGCGAAGAATATTTTGACTGGGCTGCCATAATCTCCAACCACGTGGACTCCCAGTTCCTTCAACTGGCCAAGAAGAAGAAGTTTTATATGACTTTTTATGTTCTCTAGGCACTGGCACAATAATGGCCCCACACCAATGGGTTACTTACAGAGGGCGTGCTTGGGATCGGCCCGGGATAGAAAGCCCCTTGGGACCACTTCCCATAGATTCAATGGGAGGCCAGCTTCCCCAGTTTTTTCCAAGTAAATGATGCCTTCGTTTACTACCACCTTCTCACACCCACCCAGGACATAGGATACAGCATGTCTACTAAGGCGATGAATTTGGTCTGGAGTTACGGACATTACTACATACAATTTCAACAACACACTTACATTAGGGTGACTGACTTCTCTGGGAAACCCTACTTGTTGCCCAAACACTGCGGGGACAAGATAATCCTCCTGGAATATTGCAGGTAGATAATGGAGCTGCATGCACTCTTTGCCTAGAAGAAGGTAACCAATATTCCATTCCCAATCACTTGTGAGAATTATTCATACAGTCTGTCCACCATAAAAGAAGTAGATAATAAGCTTAAATGCTACAACCTGGCAGAATTTTACTTGGCATGGAAACAATTTGACCCGCATGGCAGGATTGCAACGGCACTTCCCTAGGCCTCAGAGCCCCATCAGTATCACATGGAGGACTTCTGGGAAGACTGCCAAGATGACGTGGAAGTTTGGGGGTGGCATTATGTCAGAATGACTGTAGGGATGATGGAGAGATTAAAGCTCTGGAGATTCTTGGAAGACTTCTCAAACGCTGGCTCCACGGAGGATCCCTAATACAGAGAAAAGGGGATCGATAAATTGGCCCTTGCACTAGTGAATTGGGATACCCAGGAGGGGCCCACAATTGAGGAGTTCACTTGTAATGTAGTTGAACGCAGCCACCTCTACTTCAAGAAGGTGTGCCCCGGGAGTGTCCACCGGGCGGCCTAGCCAATACCAAAGTTGACTTCAAGGGCCGGGACTTCTTCGCAGGGAGTTGATAAAGGAAAAGGAATAGCGATGACCCTAACCTCTCAAGAAGTCCCCATCAAAGAAAAAATAACGCAATCAGTAGCAACCTCCCAGCAAATGTAGGAGAATATAATCACATGGCTGGCTACTCCGGTGCTTATGGCCGAACCAATTCGTCCTCCCTCCTCCCCTTCACTAGCAGCTTTGATGATTAAGGCAACAGGGGTGGATACGACAAAGCAAGCAGCAATAAGGGATGTGGGGCCTCCCTTAATTACCCGTAGGAAGAGGAGGCTTGACCCAAAGCCCAAGAAGGATCCAAAGCTAGGGATGCCCCAGACCCCACAAGTTGAGATCCTTTCTTCCGAATCCCCATAACCAAAAAGGGGATCAGAGCCCGCCGATGTCCCAGCCAACCCTCCTCCGCAGGATGAGTTTGATGATGTTTTTGCAACCGACAAGTTCGATAATTTACAGGGGGACATCAAGCAAATGGAGGCTGAAGTCCCAACACAAGAGGAGGTTGAGGAACAAAAACCTGCATAGGAGCAAGTGGAGCAGATGGAAGAAGAGAAGGAAATAGAGTAGGAGATCACCTCTGAAGCTTCAGAGATACAAGATACGGGGGTGGATCAGCAAAAGCAGAGTGAACAAATGACATCCGCTGAGGGGACCGGACCTACAGGAGCAACCATAACCTCAGCAGCCACTTTCCAAGTGCCACTCCCTAGAGTGACCTTTGGGAAGGTAATAACCATGGCTCAAACATTAAATCTTGGCCCGGTGCCTCCCCCATTGCCAAAGGATATACCACAGAAGAAGAAATCCCAATGACAGAGGCCGAAGAACAAGGAGAACAACAAGAGGAGGAAACCCCCAGGATAGCCAATGAAGGTCCAGACAAAGCTAAAGATATAGAGGACAATGTAGAGGAAATAAACATCATCGGGGGAAATGTTCTTGACGAAGCCCAAGATAAAGAGAAAGGGGCAGGCGAGACTCACACCACTAAGGAGGAACAACAACAGGACACCAGGGAAGAATCAAAAGAATAGACTTTGGCAAATAAGCCACCACTGCCACCTCAGTGGTTAGTTGAAAGCAAGAAAATAAAAGCTTCGTCCACCCCTAGAGCTCACCTCTCCTTAGCCAAAATGATGGCTTAGGTCCAGGGCCCACCGAAGGCCAAGAAAACCTAGACGGTTCATACTCTTTGAACCAGGCTGGGAGGAGAAATAGTTGTCGTTGTTGCAACACCTCCCCTAGATGTTGATGAGGCAACTGCCAAAGCTGGAGGTTATGATATCACAGATATATTACTGGGAAAAAGAGGGAAAGAGGGCAAAGTGAACCTATTAAAAGAGGAAACCATAGTCATGGAGGCCCGATATAAAAAAGAGGCCCAAAGACTCAAAGCGGAAAAGGAAAAGATAGCGAACCTTATGGGATTGCTTACTGAGTTGGCCTGGCCTATTAGTGTCATTCCTCTAGAGGCCTCCACATTCGACGTTCCATTACCACAAAGCGACATAGACTCCTTGCAAGCAATGAAGAAAAAAGCCCAAGCGGTCAATGAGTGGGTCGATCTATAGGTAGGAAACACCCAGCGCTTCCTAGTATCCACCCTCCTAAATTTATATGCGGCTTGACACATTCTGCATCAGGCGAAAACTATCCTTAACATATGGGAGGGTGATATGGAAAACTATGAGGCATGGAAGGTAGAACTAGAAGAGCTCCTCAGCCTCGAGGAAGAGATGGTCTCTGAGTCTGGGATTCTGGGAGAAGAATCATTCAATTTTGTGAGGACCCAGCACTCTAGACTTGACCTCACATTGGAGGTACTCAAGCAACTGGTAGGGGTTCTGCATGATAAAATCAACACGGTTTAGTACTCTTTAAATATGTACAAGGCATTTGTCACAAAGGTCTTCAGAGCTGACCCATTCAGCACTGATACATGCACTCCAGAGGAGTACATTTTGGGTAAGTTTGATGAATTGATGGAGTCTAGATATCAATCCCCGGAGGGAGTGGATGGGACTCGGATGGAGAGATTAACTTGTATGATCCTTAGTGGCCATGATGTGGAAAAAATGGCCGATGAATTCAAGAATAATGTTCTAGAGCTAGGAGAACAGATTGAGGCGGCTAAGTACCAGCGGTCTGGCCTCAGAGAGATTGATGAGGATGGAATCTCCTGCCTCCTCCAAACCTTCAATGACAAAAAGAAACAATAACGTTTCTCTAGAGGCTAGAGAAAACCAAAACATTTTTGTATTCTTTATTCTTTCGAAACATAAGTTCCTGAATCCCGGAGTCCCGGATCCTAAATTTTGTATTCTTTTGAGTGATATGTGTCCTGGTCCCGGAGGCCGATCGGTCATTTTCAAGCAGTTAATAAAGGTTGTTGAAGACTGTCAAAGGGTAGTTGGCTACATTGAGGAATGTCAGATCAAAAGTTGGTTCTGACAGATGGTCTTCTCGAGGCACCACTGTAGATCCACCTGGCACATTGGAGATAGGGCACCGCATTTCCCATTTAGGAGGAATGTAGCCTTGATCCCTAGGGGATCAAATTTCTTCCTTTTCTTTCCCAGTTCTCCTCTCGAGGCCGATTCTTCCACTCCACCTTCTTGTCTCATTCTTCTGACATGTCAGGCCTATTCCATCTCAAGGTCTTTTATAGGGTGGCGCAGGTAGTATCGGCCCTTGGATAATATATTCTATTGTACAGTGTAATGAAAAATAGGGTTAGGGTTAGGGTTAGATGAAAATGTCTATAAATAGTAGGTCCGACCCTTTTCCAAGGGTCAGAAAAATTGATGATCTTGCAGTCCATAGTAATAGAGAAGCAGCACTTTCATCTCTATTGCAGAGCTCAATATTTCTTGGTCTTTAAGCATTCAGTAGTTAGATGCTCCCTTGGAGTTACCATTGTATCATGCACTAGTGCTTGCTGGAAGAAATATTAAGGAAGAAGAGATGGTTCTTGCAATGATGTTGTTGGCACTGGTCTTCCAAGTTAATGGTATTTTATGTTTAAATGTTCTTCATGTCTTCTGCTCTGATATTTTAAGTAGATTAATGACCTCCTTTCCCTTGCTACTGATCAAATATGAACTGATGGTGGTGTATTTCTTTGATATTTAGTATAGTATACTAGAGCATTATTGATGTATGGGATGTTAACCCTGTAGGATCTTTTTTCATTTATTTGCTAAGTGTAGAATGCTTGGAGAAGCCTCACCTTCCTAAATCTTTAGAGAGAATGAGTTGTAGAAACCAGCTTTCCCCCTCAAAAATAGTCACATCTCCCAACCGAGCCCCGCACCATCGTGACCTGACACCCAGGTGCTTGGAGGCCCGGGGAATCTCACTTTCCCGAATAACCTTTGCAGGCGGAGTTGGCCGGTACCCAGTGACAACTTACGACTGTTGGCGGACCCGGTCACCAAAGTCCTATCAACAATATAGGCAAGGGGTCATGAGAAAAAGGTGGGAAACTCCTAACTAACTTTGATTTATTCAACATTGAGAGACATAGTCTATTTAATCTTGCAGTGTGATCGCATGCGATTACACTTTACAACTTTGCATGTAATATGTCACAAATGGATTACATAATGCATATATTATTTACTAAAAACAATGTGAAATTTAACTAAGTGTCTGGAGGCACTTCTTATTATTTTTTCTTAGCCATGAATTCCTAGAATCTTTGAATGGACTCTTATACTTCTTCAAAGAAAACCTAATAACTTGTGAGATTGTTAATGGAAGCTAATGTAAAATGATATACCTCAAGCTCTTGGTGGATGATAAATGGGAGTTCAGAAAATCTGCTACCTTTGAAAAGTATCTCTTGATCATCACTCACCACCTTGAAACATGTATAGTACAAAAATTAAAGCAAGGTAGATTACTCCTCCTTTCCCAAATGCACATTTAGAAGGAAGATGGCCCAATAGGCTCAAGTAGAACTTAAACAAAAAATGAGAGCAGATCCTTCATAATAATGAATTGGGGAAATTTGGATTTGGGGGAAAATAATATGATAATGCAAAGTAGGATTCTAAATAAGAAAAAATGACAAGATTTGGGAAATACATACTATCAAAAAATAGACAGACGGTCACAATGATTTGAAAGTGAAACTAGGAAGTTGTTGGTGCAGGGGCACCAAGGACATCCAATATAGCTATGAAGAATTTGAAGATAGTCAGTGAGGATCAGAGGGAAAATAAGATGGATAAAGATTCTATGAACATCAATTACAATATATTAGAGCCTATAATTCTTTTTAATGTCATGAAATGACATTTCAATGTAAAGATTGTATTAATGGTCTAAAGACCCAAATTACTTGTAAGTGGACCAATACTGTCCAAGGGAGTTAAGGGATTGATTCAGGGTTATGATTTCTTAGAATAAGTCTCAAAGGTGTTTGAAGACCTTAGGAATTTTTAATTTACAAGTTTAATTAGTTTTAAGTCTCTTATAAAGTTTAAAAATTCAAATTTTGAATGTAAACGACTAGTTTGGTATTATGGAGGGAATTCAATTTATTAGTGTCTAAAACCTTAAACTAATCCATTTAACCAATCAAAAAGGTTATGGAAGTTGGAGGAAGTTTATTTAATGAGAGAAGAACCCATTGTACATGCAAGGGAGGAGACTGTATGGACTATGTGCACTTTGGAGCAATAAAAATATCTTATTTCTGTCAATTCATGTGATGTATCTCATTCTCAAGTTTTGATATTCATTTGAAAAATATTCTTAAATTTTTTAGAAAATCCCAAATACTATGTGAATGAATTTAAATATATTGTAATCTCTGATTGTATACTATTTAGCCCTGTACAGTCACAGTTTTGGTTCATTTTCAGAGACAGTTTTTTTTTTTTAAATGACTAACCATTCCATGGATTCAGAGGCCTAGACTCCATGGAATGTTAACTTCTAACTTGTATAATATGACCATGAATATGTAAGTGCATGAAGTAGTGGAAAAAGGTGATCACCATTGAGTTTTGTTGAAGGAAACTAATGAAATTGTTTGGTACAGTATAGAAGAAGACAATCTATCCATACAAGGGGTTTATTTTATGATTGAAAGTGTCTTAGGTTGGTGTATGGAAGATGAATCAAGTGCCAATTGGATTTGGAAGTGATTGGAGAACCTAGATTTAAGAAGCCCTAGAAATAAGGGTTTGCAAGGAGTAAATTGGGGGTTTTGATGTTGCAGGGGGTTGGGACTAATTCCTTTTGGATTTGTGCATTTTAAGGCATAATAGGAAACTTTTGAAATTTTGGAGTCTTGGAAGTGAAGGAAACATACACTTGCTTTGTTATTCGGGCTTATTTTCATGTTTTTTAGAGTCACAGTGTGAGGACAGAAGTATATGGTCCAAAGAAACCTATTTAATTCTTTTGAGATGTTGAAATAATTGATAGAGGGTATCTAAAATAGTGATTGGTTCCTTTGATACATTGGGAAAGTTTGAATTTAGAACATTAAGAAGGTCGTTGCAGGGCTACAAGCAGGGCAATTAGGCCTTGGGGACTATTTGGCGAGTTGAGTGTGTTGGGAGTCATTTTATCCCTTAAAAAATTTTGAATCCAAGTAAAAACCACCTTAATACACCAATACTACCACTCGGGATCTTTGTGAAGAGTCTTGGATAGTTTGTGATCATTTGAAGCACTTGAAGGTTTGGGAAATAGTAGTTAACCTCTTCAAATTTGTAAGCTTATAGTTGGGAAATCCATCCACCACACTTACCTCTGCACCAAGTGCTATTAGAGCATAGGTAGGTTCTTGTGGAAAGGTTTTGGGAGTGGTCTTGATAACTTTATTAAATTGGATCCTTAGTTAGCCCTTGGAGTTGAAGTATCCTTTGAGCACAAGCACTTGAGTTGATCCAACTTATCAAGGAGGTCAAGAACCATGTCTAAAGGAGAAGAAGAGTTTCCCAAAAGGATGAAAAACATGGAGTTGGAAAGGATAGTAAAAGAGAAATTGGCATATAACAAGAGGTTGAAAGTTACATTGGAACAAAAAGAGAAGGAGAACAATGAGAAGGACAAGATGATGAAAACAATAATGGAGAGACTCTTAGCATTAGAGAAGAGGGATAACAACATCAGACTGGATGAGGAAAAAGAAGAAGAAGGAGAGGAAGAAGAAGTACACCAAGAGGAAGAACCATTAGATCCTGAAGATCTAAGGATAGCTAGGTTTGCAAAAGCCATAAAGAGTGGAGATACAAGGGAAAGAGTAGATTTGCCTACGTATGGAGGAAAGATGGATGATGAAGAGTTGATATATTGGTTTAGTTCCATTGAGAATTTCTTTGAATGTGAAGATGTTGAGGAAGGTCAGAAGTTGAATATTGCAAATTCAAAGTTGAGGGGACACGCTCTACTATGGTGGGATTGTGTTCAAGCAGATAGAAGGAAGAATGGGAAGCTCAAGATCGCATCTTGGTATACTATGATGGATAAGAAGAAAGAAAAAAAATTGCCCAATGATTATAGGGTGAAGCTATACAAGAAATTGCAGGGTATAAAGAAAAAATACATGGATGTACAGAGGTACACTGAGGAGTTTCATAATTTGGACATAAGGGTGCGTCGTGAGGAAGATGTTGAAGAGAAGATTGCAAGATACATGGGGGGACTTAGGTTCAATATCCACTATGAACTTAGTCTTGCTACCCCTAGATCAGTTGAGGAATGTTATAAATTAGCCATAAAGGCTTAGGAGAAGATAAAGAGAAAACAAGAAAGACAAATTAGTGCAAGAGGAGGATCTTCTATGAGAGAAAGAGGTGGTAGAGGTAATACTGATTTTCAAAACAGCAGTGATAGAGACAAGGATAAAAAATACACATCAGAGATAAGAGGGGGATATAGATGTGGAATAAGTGGAGGAAGAGGAAGTGGAGTGTTTATAGGAATATGTTTCACTTGTAATGAAGTGGGTCACCAATCCTTTAGATGTCCTAAATGGACTAAGGACAAAGGCAGGGATAGGAGGGTCAATTTCACCCAAGAAGAACTAAAAGAGAGGAGGAGGAATCCAGAACACTATTGACTCTACCAAAAGAAGGTGAATGTGTGTTTATGGGAAGAGGACAACCAGTACAAGAAACAAGCATCTTCAAGACCAAATGTCTGATTCATGGTAAGATCTGTGGTTTACTTATTGATTCAGGTGCTTCACATAATCTGGTTTCAAAGGAGATTATCCATGGGTTGCAATTACAAACTTTTCCACATCCAAATCCCTACTATGCAACTTGGGTGAGTAAGGATAAAAACATACTTATGAGGGATCAAGTCATCCTAAATTTTTCAATTGGTCCATATTCTAATATCATTTTATGTGATGTTTTGGATATGAATTGTGGACATGTCATCTTGGGTAGGCCTTGGAAATATGCTCGAAGGTTTGTGCATGATGGTTTCACTAATACTTATCTAGTGCATAAAGGAAGGATAACTTACAAACTCAGTCCAACAGGACATTTCAAGGAAGAAAGGACTAATTGAACAACCTTGTGTGTTGATTGGGACAGTGAAGCGTCCCATTGATGAGCCAAGGAATGTTGGTGAGAGTGATAGTAGGCATGGTCAACATGACTCACACAAGGAGTCACAAGTGCAGGCAGCCACCAAGTAGCATTGTCATCCACAAGGACAGTCAACAAATAACATCTTTTCTTCTAATACTTTGTGTGTGACTGCAGGTTTGAAAAATGTGATAAAGAAGGTTGCTTTGGGGGAATTTTGTCTCCCTATGTCTCTGATTGATCCAAGGACAAAAAGGAGGACAAGCAAGAGCAACTCTTGGAACAAGAGTTTCATTGGAGGTGGGTAGAATGGTGAATGGGCACCAAGGACATCCAATAGAGCTATGAAGATTTTGAAGATAGTCAGTGAAGGTCAGAGGGAAAAGAAGATGGATAAAGATTCTATGACCATCAATTACAAGATATTAGAGCCTATAATGCTTTTTAATGTCATGAAATGATATTTCAATGTAAAGATTGTATTAATGGCCTGAAGACCCAAATTTCTTGTAAGTGGACCAATAGTGTCCAAGAGAGTTAAGGGATTTCTTCAAGGTTAGGAGTGCTTAGAATAAGTCTCCAATGTGTTTGAAGACCTTAGGAATTTTTAATTTACAAGTTACTTTCAAAGTTTAAAAATTCAAATTTTGAATGCAAACGGCTAGTTTGGTATTATGGAGGGAATTCAAGCTATTAGTGTCTAAAACCTTAAACTAATCCATATAACCGATCAAAGAGGTTATGGAAGTTGGAGGAAGGTTATTTAATGAGAGAAGAACCCATTGTACGGGCAGGGGAGGAGACTGTGTGGGTTGTATGCACTTTGGAGCAATAAAAAGATCTTATTTCTGTCAATTCATGTGATGTATCTCATTCTCAAGTTTTTATATTCATTTGGAAAATATTTTTAAATGTTTTAAATCATCCCAAATACAATGTGAATGAATTGAAATATATTGTATACTATTCAGCCCTGTACAGTCACAGTTTTAGTTCATTTTTAGAGACAGATTTTTTTTTTTAAATGACTAACCATTCCATGGATTCAGAGGTCTAGACTCCATGGAATGTTAACTTCTAACTTTTATAATATGACCATGAAGATGCAAGTGCAGGAAGCAGTGGAAAAAGGTGATCATCATTGAGTTTTGTTGAAGGAAACTAATGAAATTGTTTGGTACAGTATAGTTGTAGACACTCTGTCCAAAAAAGGGGTTCATTTTATGATTAAAAGTGTCTTAGGTTGGTCTATGGAAGGTTAATCACATGCCAATTGGATTTGGAAGTGATTGGAGAACCTAGATTCAAGAAGCCCTAGAAATAAGGGTTTGTAAAGAGTAAATTGGGGATTTTGATGTTGCGGGGGGGTTGGGACTAATTCCTTTTGGATTTGTGTATTTTAAGGCATAATAAGAAACTGTTGAAAGTCTAGAGCTTAGAAGTGAAGGAAACATACACTTTCTTTGTTATTAGGGCTTATTTTTCATGCTTTTTAGAGTCACAATGTGACGACAGCAGTATATGGTCCAAATAAACCTAATGAATGATTTTTATATGTTGAAACACTTGATAGAGGGTATCTAAAATAGTGATTGGTTCCTTTGATACTTTGGTAAATTTTGAAGTTAGAACATTAAGAAGGTCACTGTAGGGCTACAAGTAGGGCAATTAGGCATTGGGGACTGTTTGGTGAGTTGAGTTTGTTGGGAGTCATTTTAACCCTTAAAACCTTTTTAATCCAAGTAAACACCACCTAAATACACCAATCCTACCACTTGGGATCTTTGTGAATATTCTTGGATAGTTTTTTATCATTTGAAGCACTTGAAGGTTTGGGAAATAGTAGTTAACCTCTTCAAATTTGTAAGCTTATAGTTGGGAAATCCATCCACCACCCTTACCTCTGCACCAGTTGTACTGAACTATGGCTGAAATTTAAAGATGATTTTAAGCAAACAAAACACCTTGGTATTTTTGTTCCTAGGAATAAAAATCCTGGGGTATTTTTTATCAGAAGTTTTGCCCGAAAATTTGACAATTGACCATGCAGATCCTAAACTTCCTAGAAAACCTCTAACAGTTGCACCACCTATTCTTGCACATAGAAAATGGGGAAAAAGTTTTTGGAAAGGATTTTTACTTGGTCAAACCCATCTTTATGAATCAAACTTGAAAATGAAATGAATTTGTATAAAGGAAATATTGTTAATATGAAATAGAACCTAGATTTGAATAGTAAGTTACCTTATTCCTTGATGGTGCAATGCTTATTTTGATGTAATCAAAAGTGTTAATGAAATAGAATTTGAATCTACACAAAATCATCAAAGGAAATCATGAAATAAAATATCTTGCACCATAAATGTTGTCATTTTCCACAATCTTGACAAAGGAGAAGAATGATGCTTTGAAGGCTTGGATGTTTAAAGATCTTCAGAATGCTTGAATGTTGATAACTTGATTGTGAATCTTGAATAATGGATGCAAAAATGAGGAGAGATAGGCCACTTATATACCTCTTCACACATATATGGATTTAAAATTGATCCAGACTGACCATGAGAGAAAATTTCCCACTGAAACACCGTAATGAGGCTCCAATTCAAATTTGGGCCCAAACCTCAGGGAATAAAATGCCCTAGGCATGTTGGATGTTGTTCCTCGGAAAAAAATCCTTCTGAATTTTGTACCAAGGAGAATGAACCAGAAATGAAGTGGGTGGTTGGGGAGATAGGGTAGATGCTAGAGTAAGAGGCACAACAAATTTTGAGGTATGAAAGAAGTATAAAGGCTACAAATGGTAACATAGGTCCCATGTAAGATAATAAATGATATAACAAGAGAAATAATAAAGGAAAACACATAAAAATAAGGGATCACATAAATATTTGGTGAATTTGAATTAATATAGGACTTGTAATATTAATTTAAATGTCTAGTGAGCAATAAGAGACCATGAAATCAACTTGAGAGCCCATACATGCAAAACTGAGGCTAAATTGAGCATCTAATTATAGGTGTTAATTTTATAGGATGATATATTTATCCCCCACTTTAGTGAGAGGATGAGTCCGCCTCAGGCTCACGGTAAAGTAGAAGAAAGAGAGAGAAAGAGATAAAGATGAAGATCATGGGAAAACTGCACAGAGATAAACCTCACTAGTTTTAAGGACACAATCCCCCAAATGAAGGATCTTAACTTTTACAACCATGTGAAAGGAAACATAAAAAAAAAAATAAGCAAAAGCCTAAAGCTTACTAAGATTCCAAGTCAGCTAGTTTAAGATACCTCAGTGAAGAAAATGTCTCAACCACTAGTATCATGCTTGGAAATATATTGCAAAAGAATAAGTGGTCACATAAGAGAACACATCAAATATAAGACAAGGCTCCATGACTCAATCAAATAGAAAAGTGCATTATGCTACGAAATCATGGAGGAGAGAAAAGAAAACCATGGATGACACAATCTAGAAATTCATGTTGTGCTAGGTGATCTATGAGACAGGTAAGGAAAAGAGGGTGGCATGGTGTAGCAAATTGTGTTATGCTAGTTCCACCCATCAAAAAATATAAAGAGGGATTTTATGGTTTATCACGTGATATTCAACTCATAAAAGTCTACAAATGAGAGGTTGAATGGTCTAGCAAATTTTGTTATGCTAGTCAACCCACGAAAAGATAAGGTCAAATAGTCTAGAAAATTGTGTTATGTTAGTCAACCAATTCTAAAAATGTATGAAAAGGAGAGGTCAAATGGGCTAACAAGTTTTGTTATGATAGTTCAACAAATCCTAAGGATAACCAATGAAATTATTGTATCCAAGGAAATCCACCAAAAAATGTACAAAGGAGAGTAATATGGCCCTAGAAAGTTGTATTATGCTAGTGCACTCTACTTGAAATGCTTTAAATAATCAAGATATTTGCAATAAGGAGGCCATATATGCCCCCCTTAAGATGTAAAAATAGGATTGTCTTGTCATTTTAAGGAAAAGAGGAACAAGGATAAAGCACCTTTTAACAGCAAGGAGGTATCCCATAAGAAACACGCAATCCAAGCCAAAGAGGGCACAACTCCTATGAGTTCAAGGAGGGGATGAAAGCAAAGAGATACCATGCTAGAAGTGTAAAGGGGATCTGTTTAAAGGATGTTGAAAAGATATCTTGAACAATAAGGGAAGAATTCACACCCTCCCCTTTGCTAGGTAAAGGGATTCTCAAAGAAAGATGACACACTTTTAGCCCCCAAGGTAAGGGATTTATTTATGATGGGTACCCAAAAAAGAAGAGGTTATGATCAAGGATACATACCTCTTGTATAAGAGAGAATTCCTAATGTAAACAAATAATTCTATATAATATCGGATATCACATGATAAATAAATGACAACTATCCAAGAGGAGAAGTAGATCCTTCTAATGGATGAAATATTGGAATACTATCATTTCCCCCAAGTGTGGAGACAAAGATAAGGAGAAAGAAGACTGTTATGTTTCTCACTAAGTATGATCACACCTGAAATTGTTGTTGGAGATTTGCTTCTATGAAAATTGTTGATTGTTTGTTTGTCATTGATGACAACATATAATATACAACAGTGTCCTGTAAGCAATTATCTATATAGATGTTTTGGAGCCTTGCGTGTTTATTTCCATGGTGTACACATGTTTTGGTTTCTATGTGCATTCACGAAGAGTCAGGTATGCAGTTTCAGTTGAGTTATGTTAGTCTGTTTTGACAGTTACAATGACTAAAGATTATCTGTAAAGAGTCAACGTAATTACATTGTTTCTTGAGTTGTGCCTATCTTTGGGATATGTGTGTTTGTATTCATGATTAGTTATGAGTTAAAGATAATTATTTAAAGGTGCTAAATGTGTTCTAACAGAAGTGGGATAATTGAGTCAATTTGGTAGAGCCGACTATGTGAAGTGTCGTGTCTATTAAGTTTGGGTTGCGTGATTCTAATCAGGTTGTGTGCATGATTTGGATGACTAAATAAGTATTTAAGGGAATCCTAAAGCCAACTAAGATCACATATTTTGGGAAGATACTTATAGTAGTTCATTTGGTGAATGCTAAGTGTGAATGAGAAGAGAAGAGACAAAAAAAAATACATAACAGAATGTCCGTTGTTTTGGGACAGTAGAAACATTTCATTCATCAAGAAAAGATCTATGTGAAGAAGAAGTGAAAGCATACAACACACTGGAACTAATTAAGATAACAGTTCTACTCAAACAGTTCATTTATCAGATAGTGCATATTTGTTTTACTGAAGGTCGCAACCTTCATCATTTTAGCAGTGAGATTTTTGGACAGTGAGTCCTCACCCCTAAATGGTTTATTTGTAAAAGACTCCTAACAGGTTCAGACCCTTAACCAGGTCATTCTACTTATTGCATTGTAAAGAACAACTCCTAACAGGATTGCAAGATCTCCTAATAGGGATAATTATACTCAAGTATAGTTCTTTGTGGGTGCTAATTCCCACCGAGGTTTTTACCTATTTAGTTTCCCTGTAACCAAAATTGTTGTGTTCTAACTCATGTTATATGAATGTGTTAATGCTTAATGTTATTCTATAATTAATTGAGAAAAGAATTAAACTAGCTGATAACTGATTCACCCCCCCCCCCTCTCAGTTATCCCTTGGGACTATTCCAACAATTGGTATCAGAGC